>UZAN01045066.1:19032-33912 GCA_900618425.1 Echinostoma caproni
ACATCTCACTCACTCAATCGACTGTGAACACTTCCAAACCACACAACAACAACAACATCGCCCTTTCACTTCCAAACCACAGATAAAAAAACCAGTCAATTAATCAATTATATTCATCGCATCATATCGTTGCACTACTTTTGAACCCTATATATAGCTGTATTGCATGAAATTAATGGAAGATTTTATTCAATTTCAAAGCGAGAATTCGTCCTGTATAGAGCAAATGAAGCATAAAGTGGAAATCTAGAAATCAATAGACAGCTTTTTCTAATTGTTTCTGTATCATCAACGGTACGAATCGATCGACCCATCTCGGGATCGAGAACGGGACGTCACAGGTTAAACGTAAGCATACTACACACTCGTCCACCCGTCGGATGCCCAGACCGTTTTTTTCATTTTCCTTATACACAACATATCACAAACCACCACACACCATCACACCACCTGCTTAATGCAGGTATTGCATTTGACGCATCTCAGCACTAGCTTTCAGGGTTATGATTCTGTTGAACACATTCCAACTTGATTACATGTCACATAAGAGTTGTGGAGGATTTGGTTTGTTCGTACGATGAGTTTCCTTGTTCAATGTTCCTGTAATGACCGAACACCCGTTCGAACGCTGATGTTTTGAGAAGACTGTAATCGTTGGTCTAAGTCCCTATAGTATTCTCTCTCGGGATTCCTTTACCCCTTACGTACAAACTGAAGAGGGAGTGGGGTTTCTCCTCGGAATAACTGACTCTTAAATCTTTAAAAGCATCCAGAAATCGGTCTATGTATTAATTATTACTGAATCATTTTTTGCGTTTGATTCAGTTGTGTGATCTCTTCATCATCGTCCTCTTCAAAGTTTATGCTGCCGGCTATTTCGAGATCGTTGCTTTAGAGAGATAGAGAGAGAATCGGTGTTCTTCGGGTCACTGTGCTTTTTCATTTTTGGTTTCCAAGAGGTATGAGTGATATGATTTGTGTCAAATGTGCGACGAACTTCCAACCTGTAGATAACAAGCTACTTGGCTAATATTGCATGAGAATATTGTTCTGTTGCGTTAGAAAAACTGTAGCATTCATGATCCAAGAAAGAAATAACGAAGGTGTGCATAAGATTGAGTGTAAAAATGATTTGAATTACTTTCATTATNAACTGAAGAGGGAGTGGGGTTTCTCCTCGGAATAACTGACTCTTAAATCTTTAAAAGCATCCAGAAATCGGTCTATGTATTAATTATTACTGAATCATTTTTTGCGTTTGATTCAGTTGTGTGATCTCTTCATCATCGTCCTCTTCAAAGTTTATGCTGCCGGCTATTTCGAGATCGTTGCTTTAGAGAGATAGAGAGAGAATCGGTGTTCTTCGGGTCACTGTGCTTTTTCATTTTTGGTTTCCAAGAGGTATGAGTGATATGATTTGTGTCAAATGTGCGACGAACTTCCAACCTGTAGATAACAAGCTACTTGGCTAATATTGCATGAGAATATTGTTCTGTTGCGTTAGAAAAACTGTAGCATTCATGATCCAAGAAAGAAATAACGAAAGTGTGTATCCAACTGAGTAGCAAAACGATTTAGCCTGAGGAAGAAGTGCTGTTGAAAACAAGCTTTGTTCGCTGCAGTGTTAATGGAATGTAGAAATCACGTACAAGGTTGGAAATGAACAGAACCTGAACAATGGGAGATTGATGATTCAATCAAAAATAGAGGCCTTGAAGGGAGAAAATGAAGCATCAAACTCCACAACATAAGCCACAAAAATGAGCGTGATCTGAATTCTGTGACTGAGCGACTGCGCGCGGACGGAGGAGACCTGGTCGTCATTTGATTTTCAATATTCATGAATGAAGATAAAGAAAGCGGGTAATCGGATTCTGATATTCAGACTGGTGAACCATGTAAGACCTCAATATAGATGGTATACAATCTGTCCCCCTTCCACACACCCACACCAACAACACCAACGAGAGCGTTTAGTCATCTCCACGAGATCTCATTGAAGTGCTATCTTTGCTAGTGATTGCCAGGCTCAGTGAACTACTTAATATTTATTTGCCGCATCGGAGCTGAAAGTGCAACCAGTTCTGCCAGGTTGAAGTCCATACGATCGACACTCCCTCGTTAGAAAGGAGAGAGAAAGTGCAATATTGTTCGTTCGCACATGACCAAGGGCCCTGGAAACAACCTGAACAAAGCAACTGGTCAATGCAGTAAGCTAATTCCAATTTGGGAAACCGAATACCCCATGAAAAACCCAATGCTTATTCGGAAACTCTTTATTATGCATGTCATTAAGGAGAGAATAAGAGATGAATAATAGGATGCGGGTTTGAGGAGGGGTGGCGAGGGGCAAACGGACATAAGAGCACATGTTCAACACAACACCCAATTAGTCTATCCAATATTATACTGGCGAATTTTAAAATATTAGGGCTGCGGATGAGAGAACTAGATACAGCAATGGACCAAAAAAGAATAGTGCATATTATATAGATTGCTCGGGGAAAAACGGTTTCATTAGGTAGATCTGAAAACGTGACTAATCGAAGTGTCAGTAAGATGAACTCTGTGAACTCAACTGATAAGATTTAGGAAGAAAACTGGACCAGGAACTCAGTAGCGTTTGACATTGAGGATTAGTCTGTACAAAGAAAAAAGAACGACAACAGTGACAACCTCGAGAATAACTCCACCTAAAGTACTTTCAGTCCCCACTGGTGAGAAGTCACTCAGTAGATCTCCGTCTCACGGAATGCTTCAGGAAGTTCCGGTTCAGTGCTGCGAGGCACCGAGACAACCACTGCAATCACAATGGTGGTAATGTAGAGAACGAAGAAGAGGCGATCCAGTACCAACGCCAGGGTACGCCATTCCATTGCCACCAAGCTTTTTCGATGCATTTCTTTCTGACGACTTACGAAGGCTTTTACGTACTGTTTAACTTCCCGAACATCCCGTTCCAACGCCGCGGTCGAGTTAATCCACGTGGGGGTTTGTTCGTCCACGTCCGGCGCTCCGTTTCCCACCGAGTCTTTCGTCCGCTGAAACCCGAACGTGCCTTTATCCATTGCAGGCGTGCCCGAAGGATCACCCATCAAACCCTCACGAGCGGCCGCACCACAACTACATGGCTCAAAATAGCCTGCATTGGGTGGAAACTTTGGCAACATTCCGGGACCTGGACCATAGGGGCCAGGCATCGAACCACCAGGACCACCGGCGCGGACATCGTACGGTATTTGGTCACCGAACATTGCATATCCTGCCCCCGGTATTAGCCCCGGGGGACCGTGAGCATTACTTCCATGAAAGCTGGTTCTAGAATCTTCCCCGAATGAGGACTCATTCATTAGAAAATTGCTCCCAGACATCTCACGTCTACCTGGCACATTGGAAGTAGTGCGTGGAGAACTATGAGTGGTGCTCTTTTTGATATCGGGTAATGGAATCCTCTGTCGTACTAACAATAAACGTCCGATTCCTTCGATAACCAGCTGCACGGCAAGACAAGACACGTTGGGGGAGTGTGAGACAGGGAGAGAGAGATGTTGAATAGTTGAAAGCAACCTAGAAAACGTGAACAATGTAAAGCAAAATGTCTTACCATAAAAACAACTTCATAGTTCTATAAATTAGTTCCATAGGACATTGAAACTGAAATGCTTCTTTTCGGTTAACTCGCACGAGTTGTGCGGGCACCAGATAAGGTTTTAAGCTCTTGGGTGTGAGTGTCACTCGTTGGGAATTCGTCAATTACCTACATATTAGGTATAGTTCATTGGTGTTGGCCTTGGTTGAGACAATACAGTTGTTCGCTCGAACGTGAAGATCAGAGGTAGGGTTCGGAACTCGAACCCCAAGGTTCCAATATTACTGGTCCCGGAAGGGACACAGAGCAACTACTGATGCTTACTCCCAATAAGAATGAAACAGCTGCCGAATGCTCTCCGTTGGCCATCACGACAAATTCTAGCACTAGTGAGCCAATGAGCCAATCGGTTAAAATTACAGCTAGTAACATTGTGTATAGGATCAATTGAACTGATTGTCTCATCAATAATCAATCAACGTACCCGCCGAAGAAACTTTGGGACCACTCCATTACGGTCTCCACGGAAATAGAGATGAATCACCAGTGTTGCCAAGAATGTAGATAAAGTGATCATGATCATGTTTAAACAGAAATAGACACCTGAAATGTGATCAAGAAAAGCCGGATGTGAAATTAATGCAGATTTGTATTTAAAAAAAACACGAGCTAGTAAACTTCGACGGTGCATGTTTGGATTAGCCGATTTGTTTTTTTACAGGCACCAGGCACTGTTGATCATGTTCGGTGTGGGTTACACTCTTTGGGAGATCGTTAATTCCCCACTATTGTTTCACAAAAATCCCCAAACGAGTAAGTTGTGATCAAGGTGGATGAAGGCATCATAAAGTAGCACCCAGGTAGATATACAATTTCGAGAGAGACCCAGGGTAAGAAAATAATAATAAGATATCAAAAATACATAAATGAAACAGTAGTAACTAGATTGTCATAACACGAGTGCATTTGTCGATCAGAAGTCATTAAAAATAGTTGAATGCGACTCAATGAATACAGTCTACTAACCAATGTGCATTTACTAATCCATCAAAATGTGCACACGAAGAATATTCTTCCACCAACTGTTGCTACTGTTGAGTGAGAAACAAGAGTGGAAGGTCCTTACAAAAAGACGGTGACGTTCGATACACGCCCAAGATGTGAATTCACCATGCTGGCAACCTGAAAGCCAGACAAACACAATGCAGCTGTTTCTGAGTCTCTGAAACGTATTTTAGCCCATAAAACCAAAAAGAATATGGTCTGTCCTTAACTCCACATTTACCTACTCATTCTGGGCCAATTTGCGCCTCGAAGTGATTGACCTGTCAAGGCATTCCTAATTGACGGAAGGGCATTCGTTTGTCCACACCGTTTGGCAACAAACGGGACAGTGTCTATCTCTGAGTTCAATCCATAGTCTTGTTCCCCAAAACGATCTAACAAATGCCATCAACCAACCTAGCTAGAAACTGAATCTATTCCCTAAACTGTCCTGTAGTGACCACTTTTTCGGTCATCCGAAAGACGGTACTACTGTCAGTGAGCATAATGTTTTGTATTTGGAGAACGAAGAAAGTTCCATGAAGTGAACTCCACATCAAAAAGACTACAAGACTATGCTGTTTCTGGTGACGATGATGATCAAATAAATTCAATCAAACACGACATTTTATTGTCATTAATAATAACATCATTTCCACTCTACTAATTGTTGTAATTCAATCACATTGTGCATGAGTGTCCACTTGCGTGGATGGATATCCTGCAGCGTTTACTATCTAACGTAGTCACATATGACTGGTGATTTGAATCGAATTTGTATTATTTCCTCAGTTATAGATATACAAGTTCATATTGTTTTCCAAAACGAGTTCCGTGTGATATACAAGAGATACAGAGTTCGATGTTACTGACGTATTCAAAAATGAGGAGAGAGAATACCTGCATGTTTTCTGTTTTACTATAACGACTAGCCAACTGAAACTACAAGTCATTGCCAGCAGTCGATCAACTTACCAATCAGAGGGAAGTTCTTTACTGCGCTCGGGGTCGACTCCGTAAGCAGGATTAACAAGACGAAGAAGGCGACGAATATATTCATTCCTGTGTCAATTTGAGTGATAGGAGGAAATGAGAGAAATGTCACCGAAATTAGATTCAGTTTGTGCAAACTGTTTGAAGACAGTACATCATGTTGTCGATAATTAAAAAAAACGCCGTACTGAGACGTCATTTAGGCGACTACAGACGGTCCTACTATCATCCGGCGTACCTATATCCATCATCTTTCAGTTGTGTCATTACATATCTAATTTCAACGCATTTAAGCACATCGCACACTAACAAATAAGCGCTTACTATCAAATCAATCGTCAACGCTTTTCCAAGGTCTGAAGAACTTCCATCAGTCCTCTATCGCTTGCAAAAAAAGATCGCAGTCCTTACTGAGTGCATTTTTGGTAGAAAGTGTTTGCGTGCGGACGAGCTTGACATCATAACGTTCTATGTATTTTCATTCAAAGTCAAAGTTTTATTATGGGCGATTTAACAAAGCTAAAGCTTATCATGCCTAATAGGATTTTTAACAGAATGTTTTGAATAACTTCACAAAGAGAAAATAATAATGATAATAATATCCGTGATCACTCACGGATGTTGAAATTCGAAGTGTTCCAATGGTTTATCAAGTTGCGATTTAAATAGTTCAATTGTAGGAGCACACACTACATCGGATGGGAGAGAATTTCATGCGCCGCACACTCTGACTGCAAACGAGTGATACCGGCAATCAAGGTGGCTGTTCTGGGGGATCACCTTATGTTTATAAAATTCAAATTTCCAAATTTTATTGCCGGAAAAACCCCGACCAGAAGACTTGCTTATATAGATCGCGTTAGGCCTTCTGAATGGAGGAATTATGACTGACGTAGTCGATAGCTATAGACCATGGGTGACATGGTCATAATCAGTGACGCTCGTAGATCCCAAATTCTTCGGAATCCTTATCTTGATAAAATTCCCTGTTTTCACTCTGATACGGATTTGAACATTCCAACCTTCCCTTTACTTCTTCATCGAAATGAGCAGTCAAGAGACAGCAACCGAAAGCGCATGATTAACGGATGTAAAAACTGAAACTTCACGCGCTTGGAGTCAACTGGGAAACACAAAGAATGCACTAAGATAAAATAAGTTCACCTCGAGTTTCGCATCCATAACCGAGCGTTGAATAAAAGCATAGCACCGATACGATGATCCATAAAATCTGAACCAATCACTGGTACTAAACGAGGACAGCCTCCTATAAGTCAATCTGATAATAGATGGGCGTAAATATCAAAATAAATGACTTACCGAGCATCATTTTGGCAGGTGATTCCGGTGGGAGCCAAAACACCACAAGAGTGAGCGAGGATAACAGCACGCATGGAATGACCAGCATGAACACATAGAAACTAGGATTGCGGCGCAGTCGCACTAGATAACGCAAAACTGGGAATTCACGAGTCAACACTTGATTTCCAACCGTTTGATTTCGACGACGATATTTCTTCACGGATCGAATCTGAGGAAGAGAGAGAGACAAGTGGAAAGAATGCGTTGTACAACATTTTTGGTAAATGTTCACGTGGCGGTGCACATTGGTATTGGAATCAACGTTTCCACCCTCACGGGAACACTGCGAGTAGATCAGAAGTTAAAACAAATCACCTTCCTTCTCATTCCCACTTTTATCAGCAATCACTTTCGAATTGAAGTTCGACATTTATCTGCTCAATATATTCGGACAAAATCCCCTCAAATTAGATCAACAATTTACAGAAGGCCAGATAATAGTATTTTTTAGCTTCGCCCTTACAGATGCCCCTATGTTCTTTGTTGGATGATTGTTTTATTCTTTTAGTGCTAGTTAACAGTGCTGATACTTTAAATTCGACTACTGAATCCTTTACAAAAGGTGAAAGTATTTACCGTCTAGTGGTGTGTTCCATAATGAGCATTCTGAGCACAATTGTAGCATCAATCACATACGCAGGTGAGACAATTGTTGATCACAGGGAAGCCATTTGGGATGATTTCAGCATGTGGTCGAATGTATCTGACTTCAGATGTAAACGGTTAACTTTCCCTTGCACATTTAGAAGTGTTCCTGTCCTTCCAAGCCGGCAAGTGGTCTTTGTTGAGGATGTCTCAACCATAACCTGTCCTCGGGGTTGTTTTCCCATCTAGGCGAGGGAACTTGAAGTCAACATCCGGGACTATAACCGGGTCGGTGAACGATGGACAGCTCACCTAGGATAGTTGACAAAAATAGTGATACTGAGCATTATTTTGAACGTTTTGAAATTTGGTGGTTGACTCGTTCGAAACCCGATGAGAAATGCTGTCGGTAAAAATGTTTACACACAAATCAAAACTTGGCTTATTCTTCCTCATCTGTTTCTGTACCCTATGAGGATTCGAAATCCCTTCTTCTACAGCATGTGAAGCCGACGAAATTTCAAGCCTCAGAGAGGGCAAAATTTCATTCAATGGAACGCAATCCGAACCAGGGCATCCGTGACTCCATATTGAATTTCCTCACACAATCTGCAAAGTGTGATTTGGTGACTTACTGGACATGCATTTAAGAGATCGACTGATTGCTGGCATCAATAATACTATTTTGCAAAATGAACTTCTGAAGCTATTCAATCCAACGTTTAAGGATGTGCGGACCCATTGCGAACAATATCAGGATATTCGCGCCGTTACTTCATCCATTTCATCGACCATCGAATCTGCAGCCATGTTCAATTCACTCTAAACAAAATTCACGAAGGTCCATGCTACAGCCGGACGTTTCAAACCGGTTGCACAATCTCGCTCACACAATGTGACATATCCGGATAAGTCCTATGGCACCTGTGCATTTTGCGGCAAAAGTCAGTCCGGATTTACATCTTTATTTCGTTACTTTTCGTGTAATAAAAGTGGCAAAACTGGTCATATTAAACCTGTGTCACAGTACCGAAACTTGTCGTTTAATTCAATCCAATGCCTGAGAAGTGAGTGACATAGACAAACATTTTCCTTGTTTATCTTTGGTAACTACCTCCCATTCCGGTTACATTCATAAACAACTATTCAGTTCCTCTGATTAGTTCCTTCATTTCATTTTAGACACTGATAGTGCGGAGTCTCTAATTTCTGTGCACGACTTAAAACTGTTTACTCCAGATACTAAGCTACAGCCGTCCACTGTCACCATAAATGGCATCACTGGAAATTCATTGCCTTTTGTTAGTTTGTGTGAGATTTCTGTCAGTGATGAACATTCTAAAAGTGCCACCTGTACATTCACCGTAATCAAGTTTGGCCCCTCCATATTAGGCTTGAAAGCTATGCAAGCATTAAATGTCAATCTTTCCTTGTTAAACCCTATCGATACTGAAAATGAACTGAAATATTTGATTATTAAATGCTCAAGGGCCAGTGGTGGCATGAAAATTCCCCCAGTGAAACTACCAGTTAATAACGATCCAGTTTTTCTCAAACGCCGAGTTATTCTATATGGCCTTCGTGAACCTGTCACGAATGTGCTGAACAACTTGTGTTCCAAAGGGGTTATAGAGAAGGTGGCATCTTCAGTATGGGGTAGACGAATCGTCACACCACTCAAGTCGGATGGCAAGACCCCCAGAATATGTGGCGACTACCGAATCACCCTGAAGCCAAGACTGCGAAAACAGATTTGTTGAACCATAGGACATTCTGGATAAGTTGAATAGTTCTGAGATCTTTTCCAAGATTGACCTGAAAGATGCTTATCTACAAATCCCGTTAGACGAAACCTCCTCCAACTGAACAACTAATAATACCCCTTTTGGATTATACAGATACAAGTCTTTGCCGTTTCGTTTATCCATTTCTCCTGCCATATTCCAACAAGTTATGAATGACATTACTGGTGGTATGTCTGGTTTTGAAATGTATCAAGATGATATTATTGTGCATGCTCCTGACAAGTCCACTCGTGACACACGATTGCTTGAAATCTTTCCTAGGTTTTCTGATAAAAAGGTTGCCGTTAATCCCAAGAAGTGTTTATTTTCTGTCTCTCATTTTGGATGTCTTGAATATCTAGTTGACGGTAAAGGTTACAAACCATGACCCGAACCGTCTATTTCCTCTGACAAAAGCCAACTCACCGTCTAAGATAAACAAATCCAGATCTCTGATTGAAGCCGTACAGTACTATTCTCAATTTATCCCTAATTTCAGTCGGCAAGCTTCACCCATTTTCTTCTTTTGTTCGGACTGATGCTCATGAACATTGCTTACATGAATCGCTGAGTTTTCTGCAGACCAATGCTGTACTTCACCCATTCAATCCTAAAATTCATTCCACTGGTATTACTGATGCATCACCTGATGGCTTTGGTGCTATTCTTGAGCAAAATGGGCATCCAGCTATTCGTGTCGCGGCGGCTAGCAGTAGCTGAGCGAGGTTATGCTTAAACTCATCGCGGAGCCTTAGCTGTATATTGGGTAGTCAAGCGCCTCCACAGAGTCCTTTCCGGTCATTGTTTCACCATTGTTACCAATCATGAGGTCTTGAAATTTATTTTCGACCCTGGGAAATCCCTCTCCAGAAGCTCTGTAGCTATGGTTCAGCTTTGAAGCATCTCACTCAGGGCATATGACTACACAATCGAACATCACAGTGCCAAGCAAATCCGAAACGTAGTTTAGATTTCGCGTCAATCGCTACCCGCTTGTGACTCGGAAGACTACTGGTACAACCTATCCCTGTGAGCCGTCAAGAACATATTCGTGACACTTTATTTCTCTGATGTGATGACTACATTGCGGAAGGGTTGGAATGCCCAGACCTGTAAATGATTTCCATATCACTATGCTAAACGTGACGAACTGTGTTTTTCAAGGTAGAGCTGTTAATCCAGTGACGTTGTGTGAAGCTGTACTTGACGACCTACATTCTGGCCGTCTTGGGATAGAAAAGATGAAGTCATTGGCTATATTAACTTGTTGGTGGTCGGAAATAGATGCCAACGTATGTTCCAAAGCAAAGAGCTGCCCTAAATTCTACCATAAAGTTCGACAGTTGCCATCCAAATGGGTTCCGTGGCTTGTTTCAACTGAGGCTTGGCAACGTGTCCATGCTGAATACTGTGGTCCATTTCTCAATGGAATGTATGCTCTTGTTGTTATTGACTCTTTCTCTAAGTGGCCAGAGGTATTTTTCACTAGATTACCCCCATCAGATTTTGCCATTCATGCTTGGCGCAAAGTTTTCAGTCGGGAGGGTATTCCTGTTGTACTTGTGACTGATAATGGCAGTCACTTCTCCGCGAAAAGTGTTTCAGAATGGCTGCATAACATTGGATGCAAACATTTGTTTACCGCTCCCAGACATCCTTGTTCTAGTGATCAAGCAGACAATTTTATTTGAACATTGAAAATTGCTATTACTGCTTTGAACCCATCCACATTTTCTGAACTTGAGAGAGATATTGACCTGTTTCTTTTACTATATCGTAATTCTGTTCATTCTTCCACCAAAGAATTACCTGCTAAACTTTCGAAAGGTCGAAATTTGAGATCCAGTTTATTGTGTTTATTCCTCTGAAGTTGTATTTTTCTGTGGTAATGACCTGAGACCGTCTTCATGAATTGTCCTTAAGTTTTCACGTCGGAGAATGCTTCCACCACTCGACAAGAATGATTTGTCCATACACAGAGGACATGTGGATCAAGTTCGTTTTGACATTCCAAGTCAGTCTGTTCCATTTCATGATGAACTTTCTGAGTCTAATAATGTTTCTTTGGATTCTGAGCAACTTGATACGACTGATGAACAGAATTACTAGTAGCAAACTGCTACGGAGAATTATCTGTGAATGAACTAGCCGTACGAAGATCTGAACGATTGAGTGCGAAGCCACGACTAGATTACAGAAATCCTGTGGTCAATTCAAGGTGCGGCGAGTGTGACTTGTGACACTGAACTCGAAAATTCCTTGTAAACTTTAAATGCTTTGAATATGCATAGTATATGATTCGAATAAATTCCATGTGCTATTCCATTCGAAGTTTTTATATGTCAGGAATAGGTATTGCACGAATTCCGCAACTCAATTTTGAATACTATTCACAATACTGCAGAAATTCACTTGCTTCGGCCTGGGTTTATATATATATATATATATATATATATATATATATATATATATATAACACGTTTGACGCCGGACTGTGTGCCACACAAATCATGGCACAATAACTTTTATAAAAAAGAAAAACGTTGCATGATTTGCAAGTGGGCTGAATACTGCCAGGTTGCCCAGGCTAAGATAGGTGAATTTTCTTGAGAAATCCTCAACCGGAGCCTTCGGCTAACCAAAGCCTTACCCGCAAGGCAGCGGGGCGCTGTGTTAAAACCGCAAGCCATTGGGGGCCGGTGTCCAGTTCATCCGATCATTCGCCTTTTGGACGGGGTTACACGTCCATGGTACCCAATACACCTTAATGCCCAATCGAGCCGGTAATCACTGCCACAACCGGGAAGGTGTGTGGTTCGTACGCCTCCTCCTGATTGGTTTGGAATCAGGGTTTTCGGCCAACTCCCCAGTGGTTCACCGACCCGGTTATAGCCTCAAATATTAGCCTATCTTTGGTGGGAAAACACCTCCACCACGAAAAGACAGTGAGCAGAGCTTCATCAGCAGAGGCTGTTTGTAACGCTTGGTTATATAGGAGAATTTCGTGAGGTGCAATGGAAGGATGACCAGCCACAACCCTAGATATCCACCCCCGACCACACTGAGGCTTTCGGAAGCCTGCGTAACCTGAGGGTATTCCGCCGTATAGCAAATCACTGACGGATTTCCCCGGTATTGTTATTTTACTCTGTTTTGTTTGGGATAAAGTCCGGATTCGTATAAATAGTAAATACAATAGTCATAATATTAATGAAGATAAAGATCTTTAAACCTTCAAAGCTCATCTGTCTTTTTTGGTTCGATATTCAGAAGTTTGATAAGTACTGTTTATTAACTGTGAGAGAAATGAGAAAGTATTTCCTGGTACAAATCGAAATTACATTTTTGGATTTTTTTTCCACTTATTTAGAAAAATGCATGACTGGGATAGAATGATAAGCAATTATTCACCCACAGATCTCTTAAATTAAAAATTAAACAGAGATAGGAATCACTATAACTAATGATGTTCAGCGTCTATATCGATAGTGGGAGTGGTCCGGATAAGACTGCTTACTCATAACACCGTTGGTCGAGATGAATAACCTACGTAGAACCACAAAAACAAAAAGTTAAATTGAGTGCACGTAGTTTAGATATTTTTGCTGTTCATCAGTTGCTCACCTGGATAGTTCGATTTGCGGCAGGCAAATCCCGTTCTTTCTCGCCATCCGTACGCCACTCGTTGCTGGGTACGTAATCCGAGAAGTCCAAATAGGGCATCGGTATGCCAACGTCACCTTCGGAGAGCCACCACCCAATATCCATCTGCGTCTTGTCGTAAGTCCATGACCCGAACTCCAGCATACAAATCTGAATGAATAGTAAGTAGAGGCATAGATAGGAATATGCACGGGTGATTGTTTCAATGGTACGGCAAAATGGCACAGTGCACAGTGCAAATAGATGCAGCTTACTTGGGTGTCAAAAGGAAAGTACGTGATTTCCACCTCACACGTGCTCTTGAACAAGGCTTGTGGAACCCACAACGTGCTTCCATCATTGTGGATCACCACACGGGCTTCACGATGCTCCTTGAGCCGCTCGTCGGCACTGTGCGGTATGCGTGCACCGGGGGAGAGGGGGCGGGGCGGGTACGGAGGGAGAACAGGATGCAATAACGAGTGAGGATTTTGGATAAGCAAACAGTACACGGAGAAGCAGTCCAACACTGAATCGTAGAAATTCATCAAACGGTGGGGAAAAGTTGTGTTAAAAAGACTATTCGTGTGCACTTTGACTATTATACTATTGATATTCACCACTAAACAAGTAAAAATGAATGCAGAATGCTGCCACGCGATTGTAACCGATGCAACCGATAAGAATCTCAGGACATTGAGCGAACAGCGGTGCATACATCGATTAGAGGAAGAGGTTGCAGAACAGGATAAAGTTCGTGATTTGGAAAAACGAGGAGGTTGCACTGCATGATTTGGGAAAACGATTAGGGTAAAACTAGGAAACGGAAGAATTAGCAGGAAATTTGATTAACACCTAAAGACATGCTATCTTTAGAATTCACTTCTCCAAGAAGAACGGCAGCCTTCATGAAATGCGGAGATTTGCACACGCGATACCGTGAACTCCTGTTGTGGCTCTGAAAGGAACTTTTTCAGTGGCCTTGTGCATCAGTAACAATTTGCGTATGGATAACTAACCACCATCCAGAATTTGCCTTCACGCATAATTCTCAGTTAATCTGATCAAACATCTACTCAAAAATGTAAAATTTAGAGTTTCCTCTCACTAAAGCTCATCATTAGCGCATCGCGGACTTCTCAGATGAATATTATGTGCGTCAGTGCACTGTATTTCAGTTGAAAGCCGTCAGGTACTCCAATATTCAGTATGCACTGAATGCAAAGCTCGAAGCAACGTAACCCAGGTAACCCAGGTCTGACCAGCTTTAGGGTAATCAACACAGTAAAAGTAATCCTACCTTCCATTTGAGGCAGCTCAACTCCGGAGCTCTAGAAATATACCATTGAGGAGACCTATAGTCACAGTTTAATGCTCGGTTTGATGCTCCGAGAGTGTGTGATTTGCCGAATGAACTGAGGCTTGCGAACGAGAACGGAGGCGAAACTGAAAATGGTGATTTGATAAAAAGTTGAATGAAAATAACTAGTCAGAAACCTGACACAGTGGGCATAATTCAGAGATCATTAGGGTTAAGTGAGGTTAGGGATGAAAACTTAGTTCTTTACATCAGAAATACAACAAATAGACATTACTCCTGGCAACATACGGAAATCTTTTCACAGCATCTTAACGCAGTGAATTTTCAGGACCAATATCGCTTATTTATAGATTACTTCCCCAGTGGAAAACAATATGCATGGGTTATGTTTGGAAAAGTCAAAAAATTAACACATTAACTATTTAAAGTAACGTTTTGGTCACTCGAGAAAGCAACATTTTCAAACGACTTATCGGTATCTTCTTCAACCTAACAATCTCCGCTCGGATGCAGGGAGTTTTCATCTCACTTTCAAATGAACTATCTCGTTGATTCATAGA
>UZAN01045067.1:13354-33888 GCA_900618425.1 Echinostoma caproni
ATCCGGTACAACGATTCTTGTTTTTCGTCCTACTTCCACCGACTAGTCCTTTTGGAGCATTCCGCCATCTCGAACCTTTTTCCCTGACACCTTGCCCACTTTGTGTTCCATTTGTAATTATGTTCAATGCGACCTTCAAAGTTTTCCTTTCCGGCTTCTCATGTAAGGATGATTATGTTGTACATTTGATCATGCCTATGCATGCTTCACGGGTCCCCGTGAAATATACACTTATTATTATTATTAAAACTGTTTGCTGCCACTACCTCCAAGTCCTTAAACCTGGCATCGGGCTCGATAGCGAAATAGTGCTCCTCCGAGTGAACTACCGTTTTGTCAAATGCCCCTGTGAGCACGTGACTTTTGTAGGCGTTAAGACTTCGGTCCCATTCCATTGCCCATCTCGCTATCTGCTCTGAATCCCGCTCCAGATCACTTCTCCCATTCGAACCAACCACCTTGACGTCAACTGCAACTGTAGAGAAGAAATAGAAGCGGTCCTAATACCGATCCTTGTGGAACTCCTCTTGTCAGCTGAATTGGTGTTGACTTTGTCTCAACAACCGTCACATAGTATGATCGTTGTGAGAGAAAGGCGCTTATCCACCTGTGCAACTGAACTTGGATTCCGAACCGTTCTAATTTGATCAACAACAGGCGATGATTCATTGAATCAAAAGCCTTGCTGAACTCCAGGTAGCAAACCTCTGCGGTTTTACCCTCATCTATTTTTGAAGTAACATCCTCCAAGAAGCACAACAGGTTTGTTAGGCATGATTGATGCTTAACAAAACCATGCTGTGCCTCTGTCATTAGTATGTTACGCTCTAGATGCTTCACCAGATGCGTTCTAACTATCTTTCCTAGTACGTTGCATAGTACGCTGGTTAAACCAACAGGTGGGTAGTTCTTAACTTCTGTCTTCCTACCTCCCTGGTGTATGGCTACTACAGAAGCAGTTTTCCAGTCAGACGGTAACCTCCCTTCAGCTGGCGATGCCCTAAAATGGCTGCAAATCGACCCCGCAATTACATCAGCAATCGGCTTGATGATCACTGGGCTAATTCCTTTTGATCCTGCCGCTTTGGACACCATAAGACATCCTAGCACCTCCGATACTTGATCGATCGTTACTCGTAGTTCCTCCACTACGTTTGTCGCCGAGGGCTGAGAAACACTTGAAACTCCAGTATCTAACCTTTGCAGGTTACTAACGTAAGCGCAGAGTGCATCAGCATTACTCTGGTTTTCAGTTATAACCCTATCTTCCTCAAATATTAGTGGGCCCATCTCTTCTCTGATAGATCCCTTTGACTGGACATACCCGTAGTACCTCTTTGGCTCCAGCTTTCACTTCTGGACCAGCTTCATTTCGAATACCCTTTTTTCTCCCTCCCTAGGTATTTCTGTGGGCGGTGTATTGTACCCACGACCTGTGAGTGCCGGCTAGTTGGTAGGTTCGCCAGCTTCGGTTTTGGTATCTAATGGCCATAGCTACTGCGGCTCGTCAACATGACGGTTTTCCTTTGTGCCTCCGATATGGAGCGAAAAGATCCTGGAGGTCGAGGAGGTTATGTTTGATCAACAATCAGTATTCCTCGACGTATTTGGTGTCTCGCTCGGGAACCCATTGCATTTGTGCGGTGTATTCCCGAAGCCTGCTTATGTTCATTTTGCCAAAGTTCACTCAGTTCACTTCAGTTCGGTGCCCAGGACGGTCACGGAAGCTTGCCAGGTTGTCCAGTTTCTTGCACTGGTGAGCTCCAAGGATCTCTTGGTCTGGCGACAACAAGATGAAAAGGTTCATCTTCAGTGGTATACATGTAGAGGGGCGATTAGGAGAGGACCCCCAGTCACAGCATCCCACTCCGTGGGTGTTTGTGCAGCGGTGCGTTGCTCACTGGCCTCTCGGATGGGAGAGTTACACCAAAAACCTTGAAGCCCGTAAGGATAAAAGATTCTAAGCTAAGAAGGACAATCGGGGGTTTTGTTAGAGAGATGAAGAGAGGAAGTGGAAGTGGGGGGGGGTAAGAGGGTCATTGGGATGAAGAGAGGAGGGGAGCGAAACGGGCTTCAGGCGCTTGCCACGTTTACTCTCATCCGATAAATAAGCTATCTCATAAGATATCCAGACAGTGTTTGAATTCAGCCACTGAGGCGGCTGCTATGGCTTCCCTTGGCACTTTGTTCCAATCATTCACGACTCGAACCGGAAAGAATGTGGTCCTCAGTCGACAATTTACCCTATCCTTTGCCAGTTTCACGGGAATTGATGGGCTTGGGAACCGGAGTTTTCGAGTAGCGCAGGTTCTGGTGGTAGGTTTCCTGTTCGGTAACGGACGGAGGTCCTCGGAGTAGTTGTCTGTCACTCGGTATCCGATTGTTTGAAACAAGAGACAGTTAAGAGTGCTACTGTTCAGGTCAGGTCAGGTCAAGTCACAAGACTTGTGGCTCGAGCCAATATGTGTCCAGGTTCTTGCACTCCGAGCTCCGTGTTATCGTCGTGCCTCGACTGCCAAGAGTTCCTTCGACCCAGCTTATCTGCAGTAACTGGATGGGGATAAGATTTTTCCCGGTCACTGATGTTCAATGCTTTTTTGGTCTGTAGGATTTCGGCCCATCGGTGTTAGCTAGAGACGTGGTTGCCTCTGTGACGGTAGTTGGGTGTGCTGTACCCAACTTGCGTTCACTACAGGTCAGTTACCACTTTCGTCTCACAGTGCCGGGTGATATCTAATCACACCAAGGATTTTGGTTTGGTGGACAGGACCGCTCACCTATTGCATTGGCAATTGAGTTCAGTATGAGGTATGGACGCATCACCTATTCTGCCGCCTTTCGGTATCGCAATCGGACTGACCACAGTTTCACATAGAGCCTTCCCGTCCCCACCGCTTTTTGTAGAGCTTGGGCTACTTATGGGGAGGGGCAGCACTTCGACGTGGTAAGCTGATCACCGAGTTTGGTCTTTGTGCATTATCGGCTTTCAGACATACTCTCATCCATGCTCACAACAGCACAGTTACACAACAGTCTGTATCCACGGTGTTGACGCCGAGATTTATAGCTGGTAAAATGGGTAACCAAGCGCGAGATGAGCGAGTAGAGGACGGAATCTTTGATAAGTCCTCGTAGTTGGTGACTACCTCCGGAAGCTTTACGAGTACAGATTCACTCCTGCAAGGTAAAAAGTGGTTTATTTAGCATCCATGCCTTCATTTTAGAGTGGAAGTAATTCTAAGGAAGTTGTTTTATTTCGGGGTAAGATGGCAGGGAGTGGGAGTGTGGAAGAGTTGGGGATAGAAGATAAGACAACGCAAGTAAGGTGGTCCTAGATAAAGTTAAAGAATAGTGATGACCACACCTTGTCCAAACCGGCCTTGAATAGGGCTACCGTTGGAGATGAAACAACATGCTCTGGCAGCTTGTTCCATCGGTTAATGATTCTATAGGAGGAAAAATTTGCTCTAACGCTTTTAAGTGCCCCAGCTTTCTTCAGTTTGGGGCTATGCCCTCTCGTTGTAGAGCTCTCTTCCAGCGTGAACAGGGGCGAGGAAGTATTGGACAACATTTTCATCTGTTTGAATACTTCGATGAGATCTGCCCTGAAGCGCCTTCAATGGAGGGAAAAAGTCCCAAGGTCCTTAGTCTTTATTTATTTTTACTTCCTTTTATTGAACATGCAATGGTACAATTTTCAGGAAGAGGGGAAGTGGCCAATCAAAGGGCTGCCATTGAACACACACTGGGAAAAGTCAGGCGGTGGTGGTGGGATTCGAACACACATCCCGGAGTGATAATGTGGTGACGTTACCACCGGGCCACCACCGCCACCGCTTATGGAATGTCCCTCAAGCCTGAAATGGTCTTTGTGAACCTTCGCTGGACAGGACCGGTTTGCCAATTGGTCCAGCTTCTTGCAGTAATGGGCCTCGTGGAACCCCTGGTGCTACGACAACAGGAAGAGAAAATCTCTTCATCAATTTTCTGCGCACGTACGTAAGCAATGGTCAGAACAAGACCACATAAACGTGGTTCACAAAAGAACTTGCCACGACACGCTTCGCAGTGTTCCAATGGCGCCCACCGTTACAAAACCGTCAGGTCAGGTCGGGTCAGGTCACAGGACTTGCGGCTCATGCCAATTGGAGTCCAATTTCTTGCACCGTATCGTTTGCCTACGTGTGCTTCGACAATAGAGGATCCTTTGCGAACCGATGTTTGGGTCCGACGGCGCCGACTTGGGCAAATTTCCGGTTCAGGTGCTACTGCAGCAGCTCTTCAACCGACAGTGTTGCAACGGCAGTTTTCCCTTCTTGTTTTTCTCCAAGTTTCCTGGTAGGTCCATTCATGCTGGAGGTGATCATCAAAGCACAGACCTGGTGACTAGCATCAGGAGAGGTTAAGCTTCCAACCAGTCCTGTTTAACTGAGGACTATCAGGAAATGGTTGTATAACCATGACGTACTTATAAGAATCATCAAGGTTCGATATCAAATAGCGACTTAGACTGTCGATCAGGTAGCTAAGCTACCGTTATGGTTTTTCTTCTTACTTAAGGACCCTTCTCCGCCGGACACAATCAAATGTACCGTCGAGATTTAGCATTTATCGCCATTATTTGGCGATGGCTATCTTCCAGGGAAAGTTTATAAATTAGATATAGCAACCTGGACTTTTCCAGGATTAAGTTTGACTTTACTATTATAGTGTTTTTAATGAGCTCAAAAAGACCGCACCGGCACAATTTCCCACGATGAGCTCTGTATCCCACGCTTTCCTTGCATCGATCAGATGTACTTTAAGGTTCCCGGTGCTGTTGCCGAAATAACAGCATAGGTCTAGCCAAACTTACTTCCAATCTTTCAGAATATATCATTTTCTACAAACCCAATCCTTGGTTATTTTTTTCTTGGGACGGACGCCCAGAACGAACGTGACCAAACATTAGTGACAGGTTCTGACAAGCATCAGCAATCGCGTGGTCACTGAACTATTTCGACAGCCGGTACAGTTTAATGCCTAAGGGGAATGCCTGCAGAAAAGAATAAAGGAATGCCTACAGTCTAAGTATGCACCCAGCTGAGCGGTTAGTGGGATGAGGCAGTGCTATACCCTAGCCGGTTTCCTAATTATGGGGGAATTCGTATATACCCGGCAAGGTGCTAGAAAATCCTGTGCAGAAGATGTAAGAATAAGCAATCTTGGGTATCCTACGGGAAATTTAATTACATGGTCCCTGGTTGTTAGTCCTATTAATCGTCGGGAAATATACCCGACCATGCCTCTTCCAGCTAGTGCTTAAAAGCCCCCAAGGCTGCAATCAGCAACCATTTGTTGTGGTAACCGGTTCCACGCATTATTCACCTGATGCGAAAATAACTGGGCTCTAATACTCCTTGTTGCCCTGGGCTTTTCCAATGTGCACCCGTTACCCCTAGAAATGGTGTAGTGGCATAGGTACAGCGGCGGTATTTTCCTTACCGAGGCGCCGATCAGATGCTTGAGGGTATCTATGAGGTCCCCTCACATTCTCCTTCTCTTGAGGGAGAACAGGTGTAACCACCTGAGCCTCTCGGTGTATGCAACACCACTCATGCCTTCTATGACCCTCGTGAACCTTCTTTGTACCTCCAGGACCCTGACGTCTTTCACCAAATAAGGTGCCCACGCCTGAACGCAGTACTCTAGACATGACCTCACAAGGGCCTTGCACAGTGGAACCATCACCTTCTCCTATCGTGAGGCTACAGCCCTCAAGAAGTGGTGGAATGCTCTATTACTTTCGGCCGCAGCTGCCAGACACTGAGGCCTCGGCTTGAAGGTCTGGTCTATGACAATACACAAGCCCCTTATGTCCTCGCTCCTCATTAGAGATAGATGACCTTCCGTGGTTGCACTTCGCCGAACGTTATTTGTATCGACTGACATCAACTATTGGCACCTGCTTAGGTTCAGCGGGAGTTCCCATTGAACTGTTCACTCCTGGATCTTATTCAGATCCTCTTGCAATAATATTTTACCGTCGTCGGCAAACAAGTAGAGCGGCGAGTTCAGATCACGGACCATATCGTTGATGTATACGAGGAACAGCATGAGATCAAGCACCGAACTGCAAGCTTCGGCAGACCCTGATATACCGTCGTCTAGTCTCATGCGAAAGGTCCTGTTGTGCAGGTAGGCTCTCAACCAATCTACTACCTAAGGAGCAACCCTGAGACATTCCAACTTGTGCGGCGGGAAGCGATGGTTTACCGAATCGAAAGCTTTCTTGGAATCCAGGTAGCATACCTCAACTCGCTCTCTCTTATCAAATCGGCTCGTGACCTCATCCAGGTACGACAGCCGATTGGTCAGGCAGGATTTACTTTGACCAAAGCCATGCTGCTTATCGATTATTAATCTATTTCTAGTAAGGTGTTCGGCCAGCTTGCTTCTACTAACCCTTTCGAATACCTTTATAGTGACCATGATTGTACGAAGAAAAGGAGCAATCCACGAGGACGTTTTCCGTTCATATTTTCTTCACAATCAACTGTAATTCTAACTGTGATGCTTCTTTGTTTTACTTCTGCTTGTTTTACTGAGCATGGTTTTCCGCTCAGGTGTATATATAATCTGGGTCCTGTTCAAACCCAGGCAACACGTGTGACACGCTTTCGCTTTGCTACTGCATTTATTGCTTGCTTTGTTTAGCGTCAACTCGGCACGTTTCGGTACTATCTAGTACCACGATTCGCCAACATACGTCTACGACTCTCATGAGTGTTTTAGCCTACCTCGGGCAACGAGACACTAGGAGGTCGCGCGCACTTTGAGACTCGTAAGAAGACTTACCGGCAGGCCGTCAACACCGGTTAGCTTCACCTTTACCACAACCGACAGTAGGCTTACTAGCCGGTAATTTTCCGGATGTTCTCTATTGCCCCCGTTGTGATTGGGGACAACTGTTGCCGTTCTGTTACCGTTCTAGACAGTCAGGACGCACAACCAAACGATGCAATCATTCTTCCAGAAGTCGGGGTAAAAGAGAAAAGAAAAGCAATGCGTTAGGTAGATAGGGGAAATGGGGTGGGACTCCACCCTCACCTTGACAGAACTGCATCCGAAACTTACTGGGCACTGAACAGACAAGTTACCCCAGGGCTGCATGACTCGGCCGCTCCGACCAGGCTTTTGGTGTGTAGTTGAATGCACCGGGCGAGGGTTTGTCCGGGTGTATGAGTGCTGTTTGCAGTTAGTGAGTCAGTATCCCTGTACCCTTACCCGACTCCGATCTTTGACTGCGAGTGATTCTCCCGCTGAATGACCTGTAAGTACCATTTATCTTTTTGCTTTGCTTTTTGTTTTGTTTCTTTCAATTTTGTTTCTTTTTTATTCTTTCTTTTTCTCATTTTTCTTTCCTCAATCGGTTGACGGGATAACTCGCTATTTTGACGGCTCCTGCGGCTGGGACCTGATGAATACCCTTTTATTTTGCTTTCTTATTATTTCCGCGCTCAACATCATGGGGCCTTGGGAGCCGATCCGAGTGTATCCTATCACCAGTTACTCACTTTCGAGTGTTCCTCGCATTATTGTATAGCCGGAGGGTTTTCGCTTTTTATCTTTTTAGGTTTCTTTTGGGCCATGAGGGATAAAAATCCCGCTGCCTTGCTTGGAGGAGGGTTGTGCCTAGTGATGGATGGGTGTTCTATCACCTGGGTGAGTATATCTTCGTGATAGATACCGCGTGACTAGCCGACCGGTCTCCGGCCTTGTTCGCAGAATGCAGCTCTGGCATCAGTGAGGACAAAGGTAGAATTTAAGGGGTCGCACATCCGCATCACCTCATCTGCAAACACACAATGTACGACAACCACAGCGGTCAAAGGCCTATGCCAAGATGCCCCAGGTTGGGGTCGCTCTAATTGCTGGTAACGGTATGTCGAACGGAGGGCCAGGGTACTGTTCGGCTGTGTTGGCTAAGTAGCTTTTTGAACGAATGTTTACTTTTAGCCTGGACTACTGTCGTAGGGTACCCCTGAACGCTGAGTATATCCCTTAGGAGGACCAGGTCGCCACTTACCCTCCTATACTCTATGCTGTACAAGTTGAGCGAACGGAGTCTGTCCGGGTAGGATGTGCGTGACAGACCCTGTACACGTTTGATGGCTTTCCACTATGCCCGCTGAATGACGTTGACATCCCTCCTAAGCAGAGGTGGGCACGGCTGTATGTTGATCACTAGATATGGCCTAATGAGCGTAGAAAAAATGTTGGGGAAAGACTCTGGTGTGAATTTCCCCAGAAGTCGGCTGAGTTGGTTCAGTTTGAACATTGTCTTTCGGGCCAGTGTGTTGCAGTCAGTTTGCTGGGACAGATAATGAATGCGCCCAGGTACCTTTCGTGCCTGACCCTTTGCAATGTTCTACCTCCCAACGAGTAGTCGTTTGTACAATGCCATGCAATTTGCATGACCCTGCATTTGTCAGAGTTGAACGGCAACTCATTCGCAACCGACGGAGTGAAAAGCATGTCTAGGTCCTCTTGCAGGGTGCACTTATCTACTGGGCTTCGAATCTCCCGTCATCTCTATACATCAGTAGATTTGATCGTATGCCTACAGGGAAAGCATTCACAAATATTGTGAACAGTCTGGGTGCTCCAAACCTATATGGGAGAACGCCGTTCACTCGAACTTGAAGGGTTCGATCGCACAGATAGTCTGAGACCCAAGGTATCAGGGTTCCGGGGAATCCCAGGATGACCAGCCTCTCTACTAGCAAAGAGTGACGAACTCTATCGAAGGCCTTGGAAAAATCTATTATGACTACATCCAGTTGCACCCCCATGTCCGCAGCACATGTATACAACACCAGTCTCAATGAGGTTGGCTTGACAGGGTCGCTTCCCACGAAACCCGTACTGAGCATCGTACAAGCAACGATCGTGTTCCAAAAACTCATTGATTTTGTCGTCAATGAGTCCCTGCATTACCTTTGAGACCACCGAGAGCAGGGCTACCGGACGGTAGTTGTTTGGTAAGTTTCGGTCCCCCGACTTGAATAAAGGATAGACCACGCATGTGTACTACTCGTCCGGGACCATGCCAACTCTCATCGAGTGGCGTAACAGTCTGCTTAGGATTAGTGCTAACAGCTCTGAACACTGCTGAAGTGGGATAGGTGGTATCTCGTCAAGTCTCGGTGACTTTTAGCTACAAGACTTGCCAGTTTTAGTCTGACCTGTGCCGGGAAAAACGACACAAGTTCCAGGAACCTGCTGGGAATGGAGTCTACCGCGGGACAACCGCCTCCGTCTGTCCAACTGATATGTTCTGGGCCGAACACCGCGGAGTAGTACTCAGCCAGGGTGTTAGCTGCAGCCTTGTTGCCATCCGTAAGGGACCCATTCGCATGATGTCCGTGATCCCGGGTTTTGCCTGGGTCACCATGGAAATACCCATGCAGAAACTCCTCAAGTCCGCAATGACCCGGTGACTCGCCTTCTTTGTAGGTTATATCGATTGCGTAGTTCAACATATGATCATGCCTTGTGTATGCTTCACGGGCTTCGTGAGATATACATTATTATTATTATTATTATTATTATAACATATGTCCGGTAGTTATGGAAGCTCTGGGACCACTGGTATTGGTTCGACGCGCGCCTTTTCCATGCCAAGGTCCTAATTGTACGGGTACGCAGTCGCTGTTTCGGTTTAACTGGTCGGACCTGTGTGTGGTACAAACCCCGGTGAGAATCCCCGTCACTTCGGTCCAATGATCATTGATGCAACGAGGGTTAAAGGGTCATAGGGCTGACTCCAGGAATGCTCACATGCTGGGAATGTTGGCCTTACGTAGGTTCCAGCGAGTGGACCCTGTCGACCGTATCGGTCCCGTGGTGTGTACGAATGGTATGACACCATGGTCGCCGAGTCCCAGTGGTGTAGAGAACTGCAGCTGGTCGACTATGTGGGGTTCGTTGGTAAGAACCCAATCTAGCGCCGAGGCTCTCGAGTTCCCTCGCCACCGGGTTGCTTGCCGGACGTGTTCGTGCCACCCTAGGTCTATCACCGTGTCAAAGAAGACTGATGTTATGGACCCAAGTCGCGCTTGGCAGGTCAACGTACTAAAGCATATCTCCGGTAATTTGAAATCCCCATTATCGGAACGCGGTGATAGTTCAATCTCATGACGTGCTTTAGTGCGTCAGTAATGGTGGAGTTCGTCAACTATGAGCAATTTGGTGGCCTATAGAGAAAGCCTACCTGGCATTGCCTTTTGCCGTTCAGTTTTATGGCTGCCCAGACGCTCTCCGGTATCCTTTCTAGTACAGGATCCGTGATCCTCACAGACCAGAGCTTCTTGCTGATGTAAAGTGCACACCCTCCACCTATGCCGTCTGTTCTATCCTGTCGCGTGATGTCCAGCTCGGTAATTTCCAGTTCGTCATCCAATATCCACGCGTGAGCCTAGGTCTCCGTTATACCGATCAGTAGTGGCCGGTGCTGGTTGACTTGGAGATGGAGCTCACACAGCTTGTTTAATAGGCTTTGGCTGTTGGTGTACGTACAACGGCATGACTCAACTATCTTGTTGTTGCAGATTGTCCGTGGACAAGTCGGAAATGCTGCGGAGGTTGCGGAGTTTATGTTGGCATGCATGACTGTACAGGGGAGCTATATGCGTACATGTGTGGAACTACAGGCGTAACGGCGTGCGACTGTATTCTTTCCTTTAAAGCGTCAGCCACAACCGCTAACTGGTCTAAATCTGGGTTAGGGATGGCAACGATGATGTCTTGTACGGCGTTTGGTATCCGCTACAACTACAACTCTTGCAAAGTGGCTCGTGCATGAGAAATGGCTAATTGACGCATTTCACGAAGAAACATCGGAAGCTTCCTACTGCCAAGCGTCAGCGTACGGCAAGGCTTGGTTGGCCCTGTTCTTTCGCATGGGCCAGCCTCCGTTAGAATCCGCTTCTTCAAGAGCCTATACCTATTTTCGATATAAGGATAATGTTCTCCGAGGCCGCAATTCGCGCGGGGCTCAGCCTGATAATGAATTGTCCGTACATTTGGTCATCGGACACTATCTCTTTGTTCCGCAGCGCTTGCTCCAAAACGGTAACACATACCGACGGCTTAGTGACATCTAGGTCTGGAATAGGCAAAAGCATTGCGCCGACGACAGGTTTACGTTCTTCGAACATTATGAATATATGTTAAACGTAACGCATGTAAAGAAAACCGACAATGGAGTGCAAATGTTAGTGTACTAGAAGTGACCTATCACAGGAACGATAAACCGTAAAAAGGTACAAAATGCGGAAAAAACATATTGTGGTGCGTAAAAAATGTACAGGATCACTACTTTAGATAGCTTGCACTATCTACGATAACTAAAGAAGACAGCGCGCGACCAACAGTTTATAGATCGAGAGCCGCAGCAAAAGGTTTACACGTGGAACGAGATAGCGTGGCTCACCGAGACAAGTGATAATTCCGCGGTTGAGCGTGAACAGGTGAATGCACCTGTTAAAACAAAAATTGTTTCGAGTAGAAAAGGACTCATAGGCAAAACGTGAAAGTGGCGTAGTACTGCAGCTCTTTCGGATGGATTTTCGAAGGTCGGGTCTAATGCGAACTTCAGAGGGTATACTTAAAGCCCTAGCCGATGTTAGAAGTCTACTTGTGTCATCCTATGAGCCAAGAGACACCTTAAGATGCCTGGGGTGCTCTGGGTTTAAGCAGTCCTGGCTCCTCGCCTGTCAACTGAGGCTTGATAGTTTCAGCTCAGGGAGCGACAAGTTGACACAATGTTGGTGAAAAACTGTGCTATCGTAGATGTCCCGCTCGGCCAGCGAAGATGAGTTGGATTCCTTTAGGTCAAATACTATGACCGATCGGGTGCTAGGGCCAGTCTTCATGGGCCTGGGTGTAACAGTGCCTTTGTGATGCACGGTTTTCTTCTATGAGGGAGTTTGCACCGTAGCCTTTTGCGCACCGTTACGGTCTGCTGGCTTGATCTTAGCTTCTCTAGGGTTTCTGATCAAACGATCGGTTTTTTTGTGTTCGTCTCTCCCCTGGCGGTCTTAGCACCCAAGGCCATCTCGGTTTAAGTACTAACTTCAGTCAAGTCTATCGCCTTCGTGGTTCTATTTCTCGCTAGTTCCGGCAGTAGGTGCCTAAAGGCCAAGCAGTACCACTGCAGGAAGTCGTGCCTAACTTGTATCCCGTATTCTCTGCTGTCAACTTTACTGCAGATCTTGTGGTACCAGGACTTGCATGCGTCATAGTGAGTACCGTTTCGGATGACAGGCTTGGCACACTTCGGGTTGCTGCAAAAGACTCTAGTTGATGTGGTGTTTGGCACTTTGGTAACTTTCGTCCTATCCCTTCCAGTAACCGCGATTTATAAAACATAACCTAGATAATTATTTATACGGAAACGTCTAAATCCTTGAGTGGTTCACAAATTTAAGTTTAGTTCAATTCAGTTCAGTTTGTACAGGACGAAAGTGGTCGAGATCAATCATGCGTCCAGATCGTTGTGTTTTCAGCTAGTTGCCTTGGCCTACAAAACTGCTCGTCAAACGTTCGTTCTGCTTTTTTATGAAAGACAGAAGCTTTAGGTGCAGTATCACATCCACCTGATACGTCAGGTTAGGTCGGTTCATAGGACGTAGCGGCGGCGTGCCAATTTGTCCAGCTTCTTGCACTGATGGGCTTCGCGGATTCCCTGGCGCTACGACAACAGGAAGAGAAAAACTCTTCTTCAATTAAACGAACAGTATACAACGACCAGGAGAAACCTCGTTCGCAGGGCTTCAGTCAGAGGGGGTTTGTCACAAAGGGTGTTGCAGCTTGCAGACTCATGGGACTAACAGACCATCCATTGGGACTAAGAAGTTGATGTTAAGATGTAGAGGTAGACGTAGGAGATACTTAAAGGATAAGGATAGAGCTCCTAGAGAGGTTGGGGGAACGTGATTGAAGAGGAGAGGAAGACGTGGATCTTCAATTGTTAATTAAAGGGAAGGATCAAGAACTTCTTCTGCAGTCGAAGAACAGTGGAATCACATCAGAGCTCACAAGTGCAAAGAACTGGACGCGTTGACATTAGCCATAAGTCCTGTGTACCCGACCTGACCTGACCTAAGTTTTAGCTTGAAGATGCTGTCGTTTAGCGCTTCCACCACATCCTCCGGAAGTGCATTCCAGAGATTTGTCACCCTCCCCAACAGACGGTAGATCAGCGGCAGACCGTTTGACTGCATCTTACGAAGTGTCATCGCGTGTCTCCTGATGCGGTTGTTGTTCCTCAGGGGGAATCTCAACTGCAATTCTGGGCAAAAGTCTCCCCGGATGATGCTTCTGGTGTAGAACGGAGCCTTGTGGGACATTACTGGTGATTGTGTACCAGGCAGATTGCGCCTGTGAAACTCTCACTGAGAAGGATCTCCCGATCAGAAAATCCTCCATCCGGCGAAGTGCAAACCCTATGACACACAGAACCTTGATAATAGTGAACAACTTGTCGTGAGATACTTTGTCGAACGCCTTCCTGAAGTCAACGAAATAACGTCCGTATCCTATCTCTCGTCCTTGCCTCTAGACCAACGTTCTCGAGCAAGCAGCAAATCGGTCATGCACGAAGGCCTCTGGCTGAATCCGTGTTGTTCCCCACACATCCACTGATGTTGCTCAAAGTAATCCGTAAGTCGTGAAACCACCAACCGTTCCATGGTCTTACCGACAACCGATGTGAGGCCCACGCGGTGGTACTCGCCTGGTGCAGCTTTAGTTCCGCCCTTGTAAATCGGAATCACAACCGCTTTCTTTCACTCTTGGGGCAGTCTTCCGCATTGACAGGATAGCCATTTCCTTGGGCATGAGGGGATGAACATCATCCGGGCCTGGAGACTGGCTCATCTTGATCGACTGTAGCACTTTTGTTACCTCCCCTTCCGAAACCTCTTCGAAGGTGAAAATCGAAGTGGTTCTGGCTGGTGTTGATGAGGAGCCAGCATCTATCGTGTACACTAAGCGGTACTGTGCGACCAGTACTTCCGCTTTGCCTTCGTCGGTGTCAACCGTGTCAACTTTATCGATCAACGCTGGGATACCAGCTCTAGCTCTCGTGCGCCGCTTTAGGTAGGCGAAGATGCGTTTAGGAGCCTCCACTGAGACAGCTGCCAGCTTCTCCTCGAAGGTCCTCCGATTGGATCGTTTCAAATCCATGTACTAGTTCTAAATTCTCCGATAGAGGTAGTAACCTGCACCAGTGGCCCGAAAAGCTTGCCAAGCGCGATTTCGGAGCTGGAGTAATCGTCGCAGTTTAGGATTAAACCATGGTGGCCCCAGTGTTCTTGTTCTACTGCGAGTTGTTGGGGCAAACGTGTCAGTAAGGTGGAGGATACCATCCCGAATGCTTTCCCATACCAACTCTACGTCATTCACCTCGTGAGGGATCGGTGGGAGTCACGGTACAACCAAGGTGGCCGCCCTTGCTGCGTCAAACTGTGTGCGCCATACATTTCTACCTCTATGTAGTCCCAGGGGTGCGTGGGTAGCATTCCGCCAACTAATTGCCAATACCATATGGTCATTGCACTCTAACGGAGGGTGGTACTCGATCTGTTCTATACCGGAACTCCTCGACGATATCAACAGGTCTAGAATCGATCCTCGCCCACTCTGCTGCCGCATCGGTGGCTGCACATTCTGAGACAAAGAAAGTTCCTGTAAGGTACACAACAATTCACGAGATAAGTGACCCGCGCCGGGTCCGGTCAGTGTTGCGACCCAATCCACGTTAGGAGCGTTGAAGTTCCCGAGAATAAGGCATCGACTGTCACCTGCTCATGTACGCAGGTTTGTCAGGAATTCGAGGACGGCTGCCGCTGGGGTTCGATATAATACTCCTGTGTTCACGTATCCTCCTAATATTAGCTTGTCACGACACAAAACCGCTTTTCTGAAATCTTTTGGGTCCGCGTATGTTTCCAGTTGCATCGCAGGGACGCCAGACAAGATGAACAGTGCTACACCTCCACCAATCCGTTCAGGGTTTCCGTCGCCTAGAAACATGGTTTACCGGAGTCCATTATGTTAGCGTTTAACCAGGTTTCAGTGAGCGCCACCACAGTTGAACTATGATTCTGCACCCAGATTTCCAACTCATCCCTCTTGCTCAGAGGGCCCCTGATATTCGTCAGCATTATATCGGGTTCTCTTTGGTCTACTCCGAACCTCCTCTCCGCCCCCGAATACCCTACTTCGGAGTCGTTGTTGGAGATGCGATCAACTGGGGTCTCCACCGGAAGTAAGAGCGCCTCTTCTGCACACGAAAATCCCGAATAACGAGATATGCTTCTCCATTTGAGCGGCGTTCCTGCAGTTCGGAGAGTGCCTTTATTGGTTGTTACCTCTGCATGGAGTCTAGATCTCGGAGGATGCGTATTCCTTCGCCCTTCTACCTGTGTCTGTTGAAACACGGAGGCTGCTTCAACGTCCGATCCTAGAACCACCTTGAGAGGACGGATAGAACCAACAGAGTCGTTTTCCAAGGCTTCCCAAGGCGGAACGCTGACTTTACACAGATGTCTTCCACGAGATTTCTTTTCCCGGGATGAATAGTCGTCCCAATGACTCGCAAAGCAGGTTGATGTTGTTGTTGAGCCTGGTCTGCGAATCGGGTTCTTTCGACTCCGGCAGGTTCACAACGATGAGAAGTTGTTTGCGCGATGGTGGGGGATTGCGAGCCCGGAGTGTTATCCACGCGCCGTCCTCACCTAATCGGTTCGCTTTCGTGTTCCACTGAATGTTTTGTGATATACCGGATCCGGGTTTGACGCTTTTAGGGGCTTCTTTTTGTGTAACCTAAACCGCCAATGAAAGTTGAGCTGCGTTCGTTGTCGTGAGTTCGCCACAGGGAGGTTTAGGAGTTTTGGTTAGAGTGGCCTGACGATCTCTTCGCCTTTTGCCATTTGAAGTTGACGGCGTTGATGTTACTGCCGTTGGTAAAGGAGGATTCATGGGATGTTGAAAAATCAAGGCTATATCCATCGCCGATATGAATTCGCTCGTCTTCGAAGTATGTAGTCCTCCTGGTTGAAGTTGGCACAACCACTGTATGTCCAACCATTGCAGCCGTCACATTGAACACTCTTGGTACGGGTACGTTGGCAGATGACAGCCATTTTTTCTACACTTGAACACATTGTCGGGTAAGCCACGAGGTAAATTGGTAATCCACAATAAATCCAAAACCACTCAGCTGAAAACGGTACATGACTGGTGTAGCGCAATGTTTCAAAACCCAGATGTTGCCTACAAACCGAGCGTAATTTTGGTGCAGGGGTTTTTAGCCCTAAATTGCCTTATTCTATAGTGAAGCACAAAATTACAGTATGATTTACACAACCGTTCGAGGTAAAGACCGGCATGGATGGTGTAGGTTTAGCAATAAATGGATAGCGGTCACGAGTCAGCTGTATCCAAATTGTCCCACTCAGTCCCCGTTCCCTTCGAACACCCTTGTCTATACCGTTTCTCGTTTGCGTTTTAGGTCTGAGTTGGCAGTCTATTCCAGTCATCCACAACTCTCGTTGCGAACGAGGACGCTCTAAGCCGAGTCCTCACTCTATCTTTAACCAGTTTTAGAGTGTGTCCTCTCAGGTTCGTTGTTTCATTGAACTTGGGCAGCGCTTCATCTGGTACATCCGTAAACCCTCTCAAGACTTTATACGCTTCGATCAAGTCTCCGCTTCGCCTATGCTTGCTGAATGAGAAAACCTTTAAGGCTTCGAGACGCCTCTCGTAAGATAGATGTCTTAAACTTGCAAACCATTTGGTGAAGCGACGCTGCACTGTTTCTAGCGTTTTCATGTCCTGGATCAGAAACGGGTTCCAAGCCTGGACGCAGTATTCAAGGTGCGGGCGCACATAAGCCTTGTGAAGAGGGAGCAAGACTTCGGGTCTCCGAGAGCTTACCGCGCGTCTTAGTTCGTGCAAGGCTCTGGATGCCCCTTCTGACGCAAATGATTGGCAAGAGCAGTTCTCCCAAATTGCGGCGCAGGAAAACGCCAAGTGTGAGCGGGCACCGTCTGAGAGGAGCCACAGCAAGCATCCCAGGGGAAAAGACGAAGCCAACAAAAAAGCCGTTTGAGGCCAGATGGGAGGCGCTAAGGAAGGAAATAAATGATTTGGAGGCAGAAATGGCGAAGATGAAGGCTATCACCGAAGGGATCTTTGCAAGGAGCAGAAGACTTCTGTTGCACAATTGCGCAGAACCGGTGGTGAACGAGGCAAAGGTTAAGCGGGAAATGAACCACAGGCATGTAATAAATGCCTTTAGACTGGTAGGGTTGCCAGCGGATACAAAAGCAGCAAAATGTCATAGAATTGGACTGTAGAAGGATCCCAAGTCACACCATCCACGCCCACTGTTGATCGTGTTCCATGGAACTCATGGCAGAGACCTGCTTCTGGGAACGGCTGCTATAGTGGAACTGAGCACTCGGGGGCATTAGAGAATCACACCAGATTCTCCCTTTAGTGTCAATACTACTGAATTCAAAGAGGCGTATAGAGCAGCTGAGCCGAAACTGAAGGAACCGGTTAGACAACTCACCAAAAGAGATAACGGGCCCCTCAGCAGATCTTCACCAAAGGCAAAACTCGCTGCCGGTAAAAATGGGTCGGTAGCGGACAGGGTCAGAACTAGTGTGAATAGTTCACGAGCCACGAGAATTTTACTAAAAATTACTCCAGGATAGGCAGAAAATCGCAGTAGTGAGGGACAAGGTTCGAGTACATCGAGCCTCACCAATACCATGTGAGCATAGTTGCAGTAGTGATCAAGGAAATCCGGTTATCTGAGCAACCGTTGTTGCTCGCACGTCGCCTGCCAAAACTGGGAACTACAGGGTGCCGACCCCATCTGGTGAGACTAGGAGACCTATCGGAGGGGATAGTTTGGCACTTGAATTGTCCTTTAAAAATAGCTCCATGACTAAAAAGCGGTATCTTCTGGCGGGTGCAGGAACCCGCAAGAGCAGAAAGTATCAAAGTGAAAAACGTAGTACACCCTCGGGTACTCCGCCCGAGGGTCCAAGAGGTGCAGGTTCCATGGAACCTATAATCAGGTCAATGTTGCCGATTTGTGGTATACAAATGCTTGCAGCTTCGGAGGCAAATGAGACAAAGTGATGGCGAGAAAGACGATGATGATGTCTTTTTTTACTTCCTTTTCTATTTTTTGAATATTCAAATGTACAGTCAACTTCCAGGAAGGGGGCTGCGGCCATAGAAACGCTACCTGGGGAACTTACAGGTGAAGTGGCCACCTCACAAGCACTGATGATGTCACCTCGGCTGGTGATGAAGCGCTTCAAACAAATTGCCAAGATCGGCGAACAGGCGAAATAGAATTCAGTTCACCCGAGCTACGAGAGCCAATTTTCAATACTTTGTCATCATACTATGGCCCGTCACTGAATTGTTTAAGGCATTACCGAACTCCGGGGTAGTGCCAGAGGACTGGCGGAAGGCAACCGTGGTAGCAATATATAAGACGGGATCTAGACAGAAGGCGGAAAACTACAAACCGGTTAGTTTAACATCAGTACTGTGCAAGTGCCTTGAACGAATAGTCAGAAAACAAATATGTGCGCGCCTGGCGACTCATGGACTTCTATCTCCTGCACAGCACGGGTTTACCAGAAATAAGTCGTGCTTAATTAATCTAGTCATGTTTCTGGACGTCGGTTAGATCAGGGTAGGGCAGTGGAGTTATGTTACTTAGACTTCAGCAAGGCGTTTGACTCGGTGAGTTTTACCTTGATTGACAGGAAACTACCAACGTTTGGAATAGTCGGGTCAGCGCGTCATTGGTTGAAGCAATTTCTCAACAACCGTAGCTTCGCTGTACGGATTGGCAGCTACACATTGCTATCAGAGAGGGTTACAATTGGGGTGCCTCAGGCCTCTGTTTTTGAGCCCTTCTTTTCCTTCTTTTCATCAACGATCTCACGCTGGAATTGCACACCCCCTGCTTCATCTTTGAGGACGACGCGAAGATAGCGGGTGAGAACTTAACCAAGGACTTAGATGCAGTTCGCAGCGGGTCCGTTTGGTGGGATTTACCTCGGAATCTTGCCAAATGTCAGCTACTGACTGCCAGTGTTGACTTAACCGGGGAAGCAGCGCTACGAGGCATGCCGGAGATCAAGGACGTAGGAATAATTGTCACAAAGGAATTCCGGCCTACAAGGCAATGTCGAGTGGCTGAAAATAAAGCAAGAAGTGTGCTCTTCAGGCTGCGGACTACAGTCACATGCAGGAAGCCAGAAGTGTTTGCTCCGTTCTACAAGGCAATGGTCCGTCCACTGCTGGAATACCGCGTGCAAGCTTGGACTTCATTCTATCGCAAAGATATGGAGCTTTAGAGAGGGTACAACGACTGGCAACTAGAGTGGTCACTGGACAGATAGGAAAGAGCTGCTCGCAGCGTCTGCAGAACTCAAATCTTTCCACGCTGAAGGACCTTGGGTGGCAACTTGATTGAAGCCTTCAAGATAGGTAAGGGGTTGTCCGGCATAGAACTAAGCAGCCTCTTTGTTCCTGATCCAGATTGTGGCACTAGAGGTCACAGCTTTAAGCTGAAACGAGAGCACTCCAGGTTAGAGTCGAGGGTTAGGTTCTTCACAAACCGGCTGGTGCCTTAGTGGAATAGATTGCCGGAGAATGTCATAAGCTGCTTAACAGTTGTGACCTTTAAAAAGGCCTCGGATCTGTGCTGGGACGTGGTATTCCCGGAGCTGGCCACTTGAGGGGCGATAAAGGAACAAGGTGAGTTCGTTCCTATATCTTTGTATTTCATTTATACGAGGATGACGTGATTGTATTCACAGAATCATGGCTACGATCTGGTGACGAAATTGATAACCTGAGCTCACCCAACTATATCCCCAACAGAGAGATCACCAGAATGGACAGGCCGGAGGGGGTGTGCTGGTGCTCGTAGCCGCTCACCATCAGCCATCATGAAGGATGTCACCACAACACTCCGTTTAAGCAGTGGAGGTGATTGTGCAAACTGCACAACACCGGCTATCAGTCAGGAGCCCATCGGCCGCCATAGAGGATAATCAGCTATTGCTAAAGCGGTTAACTAAACAGGCTGCATCTAGTGACCGGGTGTTATTAGTAGAAGATTGAAACGCTCCAGAAATCGATTGGACCACCGAAACAACACAACCGAGCACGTTCGGGGAAAGGCTACTTGAAATGTTGCATCGTAGGGCTCTGATCCAATATGTGACCGGCGAGACCAGACGGAGGTTCAGTCAAACCGCTTCCATTCTGGATTTAGTGTGCGCATAGTTCCCCAACGAGGTGCGGGGAATTAATTTAGAGGACCTGATGAGCAAAAGCGACCACGTGGTTATAAGGATTAGGATTAGAATGCAGGGACCATCTGCTTCTGACAAATTTCGGCTCCAGTGAAGCAAGATAGACCCCGAGGACCTGAAGCGTGG
>UZAN01045068.1:0-33883 GCA_900618425.1 Echinostoma caproni
AAAGTCCGTGGGCGATTATCGAGGCAGGTTCAATGCCGGATGCTGGCTACAGCCGAAACAATGGGCACTCATCTGCACAACCCCGCTCTGTGTGCCCCAAAACAATTTGTGCAAGCGCTAAAGCTTCCCTGGCCTACCACACGCACACCCTTTCACAAATAATCTCGATGATTGAATGAGTGGACAAACAAATGTGTGATCATGGTGAACCCGTTTTACGGTCTCACTATGAAATCATCTCTAGTAAACTGTGATTTTACTTTATTTTATTTTCCCAAGACAATTTTATTTCTAATTAGTGATATGCATTGAGATATACTTGCATGAATAGTGAGTGTTTCATCTCCCCCAGATTACCTACCCATTAAAATAATGATAGAGGGCTGTACATTTTATTTATGCTGAAAGTTACCTTTAGCGGATCGCAAAATGCAGTGGACAGCTGTTTCACCTTTTTGAGACTCGTCATTGGTATCCTCAGAGGAACGCGAATCTCAAGCATTCTGGTTGATAGTTAAAGTTCTGTCCCTCTATTATATGGTCCACGGGGAACCACTTTAGGCACAGAGCCAATTTAGTTACTTTAGAAATTATTTTGGTTGACCGAAGTGAATTCATTTAAATCTGAACATTTGTCTTCACGCTTGTGTCACGCTCTTTGAGAGCATTTTATTTTCTACCTGTGTCATGTATTTCTTTTGTAATACGAACGACCAATGAACCTCAGAAGGAACAAAATAGTAGCCTAACACAAACATTTCACCCTAAAGTAGAAGTTTAGAACATATGCAGATTTACCGACTTATCAAGGGGATCAGTAGGCGGGTTCCGATGGTTGTGCGTTCAGATCTTTGATTTAAAGAAAAATAATTATTCAATCCTTTTGTAATTTTGTAAATTATGTCAACTATTTGTGGGTGATAATTCAAAGGAACCTGATGGAACACGTAGTGGATAGGTGAGTTATATGTGGGTTGCATCAAACCAGCATAGTAGCTTCTTTGCTAGTAAACGTAAATGCACCCACTACACGCAGTTGCTTCCATTGCTGATACTTTTTGTTCCAGACTGCTGGACAGCAGCGAATAGCCGGCATGCGCTGTACACACGTGTTTTCAATAGGAAACACTCCGCAAGAAGGAAAGAGAGCGAGAAAAATGGGTCGATGCGGGTTATGCAAATGTATTGCGTCCACATGCAGCCACAACACACAGTAACAAACAACGTCACCCTCATCTCATTAGACCTCACTGCGAGATGCTAAGCGTAACGCGCATTGTGTTGTTTGATTCCTGTTCGGGTTGAGTAACGGCTTTATGCATATGTCGAGTATGAATCGGCCGCAGGCCAGTACAAGTTTGGTGTTTGCATATGTGTGGGTGTGGATGTGAGTACTGGACCATGGTCGAATTTACATCTATACCAGCCGGTTGAGAGCGCATCAGTGATGCGGTTACACTACAATCGGTGCTGGTCAAACAGAAGTAATCGATCTGTCCATCAAAGCTAAGATGGTGACACGGTATCACCTTTGCACAAAACCTACGGGATCGAATGACGCACAGTAGACTGGCAGTTGTAAAAACAATTAGGCAGGTTGACAAGGTCGGTATGCACTTTGGACCTTAAAAGTGCAAAAGGATGCTGGGTGCCCAATGCTCCTACACTAGTAGCTGATGGTGAGGAATTAATTATAGCCGACGAACCCCTTATTAAGGAGACTGCTTAACGAATAACGGTAGCATAGCCTAGGGGATAGTCGCGCAAATTGCTGGGGCCGGAACGGCTTACTTTGGACTGAAATACCTTTGCATCCGATGTGACTCTTTTTTTTGAAACTGAAAGGTCGCGTATAGTGAGACACTGTGGGTACAGTTCCTTTTAACGGTTACGGGTTGAGGAAGACAATCATTATCTGGAAGTATTTGACTACTGAGGTTTACGCGACTTAACGTATGTTGGATAGAGAGGGATGATTAGCAACCCTGAGATAAACAAACGAGTATTTAGGAATCATTCGTTGGGAAATTTGTTATCACATCAAATTCACACTAGTGGGCTTCATTCATTCAGACGAGTATTGCGCATGCCCATCAGTCGCCTACCGTATTGCACCTTATTCGCTACAGCCAATCCTGGTTAGAGAAATCCAATTGACGATCAAAAGATCGCGTGCGGAACGGGCACGAATAAATGTGTAAATCGACTAGGTAGAGTTGGCATCTATCGGTTTCCAGGACCGAAGGACTGTGTAACTAGCTGGTTAGAAAAAACCGACGGATATGGCCACAAAAAACAGCACGAAATTCTTGTCGTCATTTCTTACCAGGCCAGAATGCTTAAAAAGCTGTTGGATTATGTGCTCTGTATGTTCACCGCAGAGGGTAACTATCTTCCAGTCCTATTCCGCAAAACAATCCTCTTATATCTTAAACATTCTCTTTGATTTTGCAATCACTATGACCCTGGCAACAATCAGCGAAATTCACAGCACAGAAAGAACCTGTGAGCCACAGTTAATCCACTCCCAATCGAGACAAAGTGTACATCGTGCTTACGAACCCGAACAAGCACGAAACCCTTGTCCATTGAGCTCCATGGATTACCACGTAACAGTTTGAAATGCATTCCCCAAGTGGAGTATGAATGAACTTCCAAGGGACGAGACATAAAACTGCACTAGATTACAAAACATGAGCAGCGCCTGGTGCCTGTGGGTAAACAACCATTGACTCGACGAAAAGTGACGTTTTCAAATGAGAGCATCTTTTATGAATCAAAGCTACATTTAAGTTTCTGTTTGCTCATTGCTAAAAGTTCTTCATATTTTGCAATGATCTGCTCGAGAAATGTAAATAAAATGAATAATAGATAACGTCAAACGTATAAATAATAATATACAAAAGATGCAGATAGATACATAAAATAATATATTTATATATTTACATACCTGCAGTTGAAGGTACACGGAATGCATTATTGATGTTACGCGTATAGCGAGCGATTGTGTGTGTGCGTGTTATCCTGTTTTTTTGTTTTGTAAGTTTTGTGAATAATTTTTGGATTACTTCATCACAACCTGACGCGGTTTTGCTCCCATGGAAAAGGGTTTGTAAAATGTGATTTAAATTACAGAGAACTGTGCATTATTCAATCACACCGGGTGTTTTTATGATATTATCGATGATTATGAATCCATTGGGATTAATTTTAACATAATTTGTAGACACTGACAAAACGATCCATCAGATATCCGAGTCCGGAACGAGAAGGAACCCAGTGGAGACTTATACTCAATCAGTCGCGTGACATCTTCGACCTATAAACAAATCAGGGTTGTCAACTTCGACAGAAAGTGTAGCTGTTTTGACAGCTATTGTTAGTTTCTTGGCGAGGTGGGGTTTTTATCAACATAAAAACATGTATAGGTGAAGCCGTGGCCACAAAGCATCCCAAGGAAAGTGATGTTTCTTTCGTTTTATCAGTCAGGGATGGTATAAAGGCACCCGCGGAGGTAGTCAAAGTAAACACTGGCTCTCACTGGTAATTATCGATTATACGGCGGATGTCAGCTTAGATAATTTTTAAAACCCAAACCCTGATCAGATAAACACTTAGCAAGCCTTTCGACAATAAATAGCCGCACACACATAAATGCTGATCACGTCTGGATTTGTGGCTTCTTAGTTTGATCCGCTACTGGTATTAGAGTCCGATAACTGATTTCCAGTATATATGTAATGATTCCTTTCAGTTGAACCTGTTGGCTAGTCCATCTCAGCGCACGGCCGCATTTTCATTTATCACTGTGCATAAAATTTTAGAACGATCCCGCTGTAACGTGAAAACCGAAGTTCCCCTACAAACCTTTGTTCCCTTAGTTATTTCTTTTGGTAAAGTTATGAGGGCACAGTTCATGCTTCCGAGCCCCAAGAACACATAAAGGCTGGTGTATGTATTGTTCCGATCATTTATTATAAAGCAAACAACTGTCGAAAAAAAATGAAAACTCGCAATAAATACGGTCACCAATGCAAACGTGGCGTCGGGTTAGTTTCATGCAGTGTTTGTAACCAAAATTCTTCGCGTTTGCTGGGAGGGGAAGGATAACGATTGATGGTAACTCAATATTTTGAATTCTAATTTAGTAGTTTATTAAAAATAATGATTGTAATAGTATTTTTCACGATCACATGAAAGTCATAGAAGAACACTGAACGATGATTTGAGTCATCAATCTCATTAATTTCTGTAAAACGACCCAGAGAAAACGGAGAAAATTACCGAGGCCGTTTGAAAATGCACATATCAATAATTTCATTTTTCAATTCATATTACAAAAGAATTCGAAAACCCGAAATTCGAGCTATTCCTGAAGCACGAATTTACCTCTGCTTTACCTAATTGATGTCTTCAAAGTGCACAATAAATCATATGAACGATTGCTGTACTATCCACTTTAAACGGATATCAACTTCCCGTCCGATTGGACCGTAATAGTACAATCAGAAACTGCAATCAGGAACTGGTAAGAATCAAATAACCATTGAATCATTTGAGGCCACGCTGGCCATAGTGTTCAAACGATCCTCTTTTAAATTAAGCTTGTGATGTGAGTGGATTTATCGATCTCATGCCCGTGCAGTTCGCATCGTTTTGTCGATGTGGTATACATGTAACGATTGACTTTCTGTGCTGTTCTGCAGTCTTCCGCGAGAATGGAGAAATACCATAATACAGTGAACCAGCAGACGCGCAGAACTGCGAGCTGCTCAACTCATTTCCTCCTCCAGTCGAACGAGGCTTCATGAGCACTGAATAACACAAATGATCGTATAACCTAGTGGTGTGCAAGGTGACTTTCAGTCTCAATTCAGCACACGCATATCTGCTGAAATTCACTTGTTTCCACAAACCAAAGATGCAACTTCTTTCAAGGTTGGTAATCTCAGGACTGGATTTGAAACATTCTCGTTCCTGCAAGATAATAAGTATTTTCTAAGGTGTACAAAAGCTCTTACCACCTAGTTTGTTCGTGTGGTGGCCCGTGGGAAATCCGTAATATAATATTTCCAGCTGGGACTAATACCACGGAGGCAATGGTTGGGAGGCTACTTGGCTACTCAGTGAAAGTCAGACACCTTCAATGAATGAGTATACTAATTTATAATGTCTCGTTTAGATCTGATTTTACAGACATGAGGTGTTGTTTGATCAATTTATTTTTAGTGGATTTCACTCTTTAAGAGATCGTTTATTACACATTAAATTGTACCTCCGGCCAAATCTGTTCAATGGACTTCATCGGTGACAATCAGAGGTGAACATTCGTGCGGTACTTTCCGCGTAGTACACGTATTACACATTCTGTCACTTGAATACACGCAGTCCGTAAACTGTGAACACTAACTAATTACGGGAAGGTAGGCCTTCTAATTCCGTAGAAAATGAATAAACAGCAAGTATAAAGACATTTTAGGCCTTCGACCTGTTTTTAGGTAAATTCCGTTCTGTTCCAACACGGAAGCTAATTTCTAAATGAACTTTGGCTTCACTTAAGCAGTTATTGTAATGCAGGTTTTTGAGTAATTGGAGGTTGGAATCTTCATAACCTATGCTTCCTGGATTGCGACAGGGATTACTTGAGGAAGGTCCGATAAGGGTATTGTGTCGTTCTTGTTCAGATTTGTTGTCCGTACGGTCTAGGTTTATAGTCTTATCCTCATTAAAACTTCGCAAGATGGAAGTTGCAACCCACGTAAACTGATAGCAACACATATACGTTACATATCGCACTGATTCAATTGTCAAACGTCCCGTGCTCTTCAATAGAGCTCCTTCTTACGGATATGTGGTCAATCTTTCCTTTTGAGAAAGAGATTTTACTGAAAGAGCTCCCGATATAACGCACAGAAGAATAAACAAAAACCGGTTTACGTAAATGACTTTTCATAGATTCACGTTTCATCAAACGTAATTATTGATAGACATACACCATCTTAGCGTTCGTGAATGGATTTAAACAAAATTAATAAACCATTAGTGAAAAACATCAAGCAATCAACTAAAGGAATTGCTCGCTTTCATGGAATCCAATTCGTACATGGTTCTCAATGAAGAAATCTACTTTCATTTGAATCACTTATGGAGAAAATAGCATTGCACATGATAAATCTGCTGCGTTTCATTCATTTAATTATTCACACACAAGGAGATTTTCTAAAAGTAGACGAATAATCACATGAGGGTTTTGTGATTGGTTCAGTCGGGTGATCATATATGTATGCATGTTTGCACATCTTAGATCAACAAATCGATTTTGAAAACAGAATTGTGAATTTATTCGAGTGCAATTTGTCGTGGAAGATGAAACGGTCCTAATTAGTCGTAGGTAGTAGTGATGGTGGTGGTGAGTGTGGTATAAATAGATTTGAATGCCTTCCAAGTGCAATGAAAGTGCCATGTTGAGCACGTTATTTCGGAGTTGGGGTAAAACAAATGCTAGGAAACTGTCAGGACACAACTCGCACTACTGGGCTAATACGAAAAATCATCCTTTTAGTAGAATCGTTTACGATTTGCTGAAAGTTTCGCTTAATTCATTTTATTGTTTGTATCATTTTCGAAACAATTCCAAAGATCAATAGATTATTCGATAGATTTAATTCAATCCAAGCTTTATGTACCGCCTTGGTCAATGGTCCCTACCACTGCTGCAGATGTTTTCAGTCCAGATTCGCCCATTAACTCAAAACACACTATTTGAAAAAGAGCAATAAGGAACACCTGTTTTCCCCCTAGCCAGAATATGTCAATCGCATTTAAATAGATTTTTGTAATAAAACAAATCTCATCGATTTTCCTCCTCCACTGTCGCCTTTATCAGTGAAATAAAACGAGAATAAGATTAGCCACAACAGTTAATTCTTTTATATTACACTTTTCACCGTGGGATCTTTTTATTCACTACGCCCAGATGAATTTCACTATCCTCCGCATTTCTTCTCTCAAGTGACAGTGGATTGAACGTGCACATAGTTCATGCGCGATTGAGACAAATCGATTCCGGTTAATAAACAACAAACCGATACTGACTTAATCTCAATGAAATTGTTGTCAAGTTGATTGCACCTTCTCGGTTATTGTGAAATTCCATCCGGTGCGATGTAAATGAAGCACCAGAGCACTTCCGATAACGATCCCCGAAACCTAAGTCACAGAGTGCACATAATAAAAACCCATGAAATCTGTCTAGTTACGAATGGAAATCTCACAAAAGCAGTGAATTCTTCTCAAATTGTTTTGATTAGGACTAACCACAGTTTTTGAACGTGGCGTAGTTAATCTCTCCGAGGGTATAAATGTCAAGGTGGATTTCATCGGCTGATGAAACCTAGACCGACTTTGATTGCTGCAGGAAAACTTTTGTTCTTTTAGCATCCCAGTTTGCAGACACACGATAATTAATAAACAAAATCATTAGTGTGTTTCATATAATGTAAACTCCGGTTATTCAAGCCGTTTCCGTTGTTCAAACAAAAAAATAGTGTGAAACAAGAGAGCCAAGTCACCTTGAATATATTGAAGCATATCGCGAACCAGAGCGTGAGAACTATCGCATGGCTTTTCCAACTCCTATCAATACTGTTCGCAAAACATGGATAACCCCCAGTGTGTTGGTTGTACCCAATAAAAAATGATCGCTTCTTACATATGGTTGAAGTCTTACAGACTGGTTTGTGTCTAGTTTGATCCTCTTGGTATCCTGTTTATGGGCTGTTACGGAATAGGCAAGTGAGTAACTTAACAATAAGTAGATGGATATCATCTCCATCATATCCCTCAAAGTTTGCAAAGAGGTAAATTGCTACTACTGAAAGAGAGAAAACACTCAATTCTATGGTTACTTTCACAGACTTTGTGCAGTTTCTTGATAGTACAAAAGTGCAGGTTTTCGGTCGAATGCCTAATAGTTACTCTATTCGGATTGCAATACAACGTATTTTGATGGCAACCTTTAACTGATCGCAATCACTCCCCTCAATACTAAATGTATATATCTTCGATATGATACGAATGAAAGTAGATTTAATCATTTTGCTGTTTTTATTTCGAAGAACAGGTATTCAATCTACGCGATTCGTTAGATCAACGACAACTCCTTTACTCGTTTCAGGCAACCCTGTTGATAGGGATAACGCTAACTATAAACCACTACAAAGACCATATTTTATTCATGAAGTTTCTGTCGGGTATATACAAATCGGAAATGAGAATTAACTCCCTTTCGAAGTTTCGTTTTTAAGTCAATCCCGCTGCAATTCTACTCACCTGGGTGGCTGAAGATTGCACACCTACTCCGTGAGATTGTAGTGACATAATTCCACAACTGAAAAAGAAGGATTCTATGAGAACAACGCTCGGACCGAAACAGAGATATGCAGACATGCAAGTAACCATCATTTTGAACTTTGAACCGTGTAAGATTTAGATATTGCTTTTACGTAGTTTAGTAATAAAATTGATGCTAAATCGAAGCTCGTGTTAATTGAGTGTGTATATGTTACACACCTGGCGGATGACGAAAAGTAGGGGCATAGAGAATTACTGAAGAAACAACTAGGACGAACGGAGATTTACATGGGGGCTTTGCTTTCCGGGATTTTTCCTCAGACCGAAGGAACGCTGTCATATTAAAATGAAAGTGCTTCGAGCAACGGGTAGCTGATTAGATCAAATCCACTATAAAGTTCATAAACTATTCAAGGCAAAATTTCGATCCACTCTTCATGATGTGAAACCGTATTGCTCCATTCGCTGAACATACAATCATACTCACCCAGCATCATCACGTTCTATTCAATAATCTCCTGATTAAACGATGTTTGTTGCGTGAATTCCTCAGTGCGATTTACTGAAACAAACGTCCTTGGGGTTTCCAACGTTCTCATGCATTAGAGGAACAGTTTATTCCAATTGACAACATAATATAAATTTACTCGGCTGCAAATGATCGTTCTCCTGGAGTAGGCTACCATGCAAGCAATAACATTGAATTGCCAAGCAATATCACTTATGGTATTCTTTTAATCCATAATCAAACTCAGTAAACCTTCCATTTCGCTTGTTCGCCGAGCTTGGCAATTTGTTTGCAAACGTTTCATCACCAGCCGAGGTGACATCATCAGTGCNGCACTGATGATGTCACCTCGGCTGGTGATGAAACGTTTGCAAACAAATTTCCAAGCTTGGCGAACAGGCGAAATGGAATTCAGTTCACCCGAGCTACGAAAACCGATTTTCAATATTTTGTCAGTAAACCTTCCCCCAGTTTTCCTATGTGCGCCTATGCACAGCACATCGTGAACCCACTGTTGTCTTTTAGAATTTAGGCGAACCGCGGTTTGTTCCAGATTGCAGATGAACAAACCCGAACGGGACGGTGAATATGCAATACTGATGATCTCCAATGAAAGGCGAAACTTGAGTCTAGTGCTCCTGAGTGTATGGTTGAATCGATGAACTGAGGATTGGGCGTGAAGGTGAAGTCCGAAGGCTGGTCAGCGCAAATCAATAAAAACCTGTATGCCTTGTGGGTCAGGTCGATTCACCTAATTGTATTCTTTTTATTTTCGTAGCACACAATCAACCCTTGCCCTGACAAACCCGAACGGTCGTCGAGCACCTGTAATCCACCTTCGTTTACACCTTTTTCCCTCACTGTGAACCCCAGATTCTCAAACGGTGGAATGTGGTATTTAGAATGAAAAGTTGGTCACCTCTCAAACTAGGTAGTTCTTCCATAGGATTCAAAATAACTTACTTGAATTATCCTTGCGCACAAAAATATCTGCATCTGTTTTATTCTCATTGAAACGCATCGTATGTTGGAGCTTTATATTCCATATCCAACATGCCTTTCATAGTATCATTTCCACGGTGTGAACCTACGACACAGTTTTGAATACTATCGTTGCTAATTTATGGCAAGTTTGCATCATCAACACCACCAATAAAGGAAAATTGCTTCAAATTTATGTGAACTGTTCAGCACGATAATGCCCAGTTAGTGCGCCTGGAGGACAGTCATTTCTATTTGAAGGCATTGACACCTAGGTTTCTGTATTGAACGATACTTCGTTACGGTCATCAATAGAACATATCTGCCCTTTATTGCGCAACATGCCTTATTGAGAAACGCTCATTTCTTGGCGTTTTCATCATGTTCGGAGAGGGTTTCTTCACACCGAGCCTGTGATCTGTGATCTTGCTCTGTATTGTGAATTGTTTTTTTAAAGTAATCCCCGATACGTTTCACAATATCACTACGCACTCCATTTATCTCTGTTGGAGGAAAAATGGTGCATGCATGTGCGTTTAACACATTCTGATGCTTATCTTGTAGGAGATAGCATGAAATGCACCCAATATGCTCCCTGTTTCATTAAATTTGAGATACACCTGGATGAGCATCAAAATTGAGCTGTTTTCATCAAGTTTCATCAAAATTTGAATTGTAATGCCACCAGTTTTTCAACAGAAACCAGCTGTTTTATTTTGTTCTTTTAATCACGGGTTGAAATTTTTAAATAGGCTAAATGCAGCTTTCGAATTAAAAAAGCATTTCTCACAACTTCCCCTAGAGATTGCTTTGATGAAGAGTAAATATTCCACATCTTTGGGATCATGTTTTGGTTTAATTTAAGCTCATTTAGGCTTGCGTCATAAACGATAGCTGGGGTCGATCCCATATTCATGAAGACCGGTTGTTCATTCTAGTAAACTGCTAACCGAAGCCAGGGACTGGGAGTGGTGAACAATAAGGGGTCTCACTAGCCNAGCCTAGACGTGGTATTGAACCAGACGAGAGTGAAGCAGGCCACCACCATTACTACTAAGCCATCGATCAGACGGAACTATCCAACGGGCCATCACAGGAAGCCATCGTGAAAGAATCAGTATATTCATTTCAAAACCTGTATGCCTTCGAAACGGAAAGAAACCTGGTTCAGTGCTTCGCTACCAGGGCGCAGAGAATATGTACAGGCGATAACATCGATACATAATTAAGGTTTATCCGAGAGGATTTCCTTCACAATAGATACCCAGTGCGATTTGTGGACAACACTTTGAGGCCTCATCGATTTCCAAATAAGATCACTACTGCTGAGAAGAAACCGGTTTACATGTCACTCTCTTTCAAGGGCGACACAACTGCAGAGATGTTGACACGTAAACGGTAAAAGAAATGATTCCCTGCAGCAAAACTGCCCATTATTCTCATCTGCAGGCCACTTCTGTGCTTTCAACTGAAAGATGCATTACCTGTTGCTGCAGTCTCTTTCTGTATGTACTAAATTGCCTGTTAACATGGGGAAAGGCATACTGGTCGCACGAGTGAACATTTGTTTGAAGGGGTCCGTGGGCACCACGCGGCCTCGTTGAATAGTGGAGTAATTAAATCCATCAACACCCAGATCATTTCACATCTAGTGGAATCAAACCACGTGGTTGATGTGGGTGAGGCGTTTCGACCCCTCTAATTAGTTAGCACCTGCCGACCTAAGAGGATTAGCTATCGCGTTTTGGCCACAGCGGAAGCGATGGGAATCCACCTACATAAGCCCCCCTCCTTATGCCCCCAAAAACAATTCGTAAGAACACTAGGTCATCCACGGTTAACACCACACACGACACAGCCAGATCAGAACGGGTGCGTATGTGTGACGACCAAAGTGTGAGCAACATACGGTCATGGAACTGGAATGTTGATTGTTTCTTTTCCAACTTTTCATAATTTCTCCCCCCTGCCTTCTAAACAGTTTGATGTAAGTTGTGATGTATTAGTATGTAGAAGAATCACCGCAAACGAGCTTGTTCGCTATTCTGTGTTGTTTTACAATGTTTAGTGATGGTACAATCGGACAAATGTAAATTTTGATTTACTTTCAAAGCGACATTTGTTCCTGAAGTAACCACAATGTTCAACAAAACATTTTACAGTTCAAATAGTCCACGGTGAAACTGAAAACAATGAAAACCAATACTGCTTTCGACCGATATCTTGATGATGTTTCCATGTTATTTTGATCATAGATCTCAATTTGTGTTCTCTGCATCGCATTTTCTCCCAAACGTGTCACTTTCATTATTTTTACACGGGTAAGTTCCTAACGTACAGTATCTTATTGCCCCATGCTAGTTAGACAGATACTTGACTCTGTATCCTAAAAATTCCGATGATGGAATTGCCTAGTTATTTCTCAAGTTTACACGATAACAGATTATATAATTCGTCTGTTAGATATCTTTGTTTACTTATCATTGTTGTATCACTTGAGTGAACTATTGTTTTGTGGCACAGACAGGCATGCATCAGAATGTTTTTTACTACTCATTCTCTCAATATTGTGGAAAACTAAACATGCATTGGAATCATCCAATGAGCACCTACAGATGTCAAAAATAGCCTACTTTATCATGGGCTCCAAAGAACGGCGAAAAGGATCGCTGTGCTAATCATTCCGTATCCAAATAATTAAGTTATTTCTATATTGTACAAATAAATTCTTTTTTTTATTTTGAAGGTCACATCTTAATTATCAGTTGACTAGTAAGTGTATACACTTGTTCCCGGGAACGATGATTCAGATGAACAACGAAAGCTGTTCGCAATTCATCTACGCAAGGGAGCAGATTGCAGTCTGCAGTCACCGAAGGACTGTACCCATTTCTACCCGAGAGTCATGTGCAACATCTGTTGGAACGAAATTGTTTGAATCCCGTGTGCGGGATCTTTAGGGTCACTATGGCGTACCGCTTGTTGATGAGCGGCAATACGAGTGAGTCACAAACGCCTGAGTTCGCTGACCGCGTGCAAGACCAGATGCTGAGCTGCTAATCGTGACCACGCTCGATTGGGATGAATTTAGTCCAGTGTTTGATGTTTAGGTTGGCACCAAAAACGTTCTGTCTAACCATGTTCCGTTCTCGTGGAACATTTCTTAGCCATGGGAAGAGATGAAGACTATGATAATAGCCGTGCGTAATGGGCACTTTGAAGCTGTGGTTTATTATTATACCAGGGTTAATAATTTCATGCGAGATTCAGATAACTGTTTTGCAGTTGCAACGATTCCGTTTCAAAAGGTTAAGAAAGGATTTTTAGACCACATTTAGTTAATTTACATGGATCTAAAACTTTGCAATAGAAACCTGTCATTAGTGCTCACGAAAAAAGACAACCGGAAGCATTGGAAGCGTCGGAACTCATCATCAGCAAAATAGCAACACTGAACACAGCCATGAACAATGCACAGAGCTTATTGGTTCTTTGGCGTTCACATTTTATGAAACTTCTACATGAATAGTCTAAATCGACACTCGACCATCAAAGTATCTAATGACAAAACTTTGCGCAAACCGCTGCCACTTCATTTTATCCGTTTCAGACCAGACAATCAACACAGGTAACTCATGACATTTCTGATTTCTTCCAGGAGAAATGTGGTCCTGCTCGTTTTAGGGATTTGATCCAAGTTCCGTGAGGATAACACTGATTAATTTATTTGAGAAACAGACAACAACAATCAAAACAATTGTTTATGTGAGTTTTTCGAAATATTCCTTTTAATCCTCGTATTCGTTGTTGACCCTTTGGTGAAGATCAAACCCGGCTCACCTTGGGACTCGGTGAAATAATTTCAAATCATGGGAAAATGATTAACCTGTTCAGGTTTAGTAACCGCAACCATTGATTTAACTTTGATCTTAATAAGGAAATAGTTGATCAGTGATGCTTTTCTTCGTTTTTCCTATTCAGGCCAGTATCTGATAGTTCAATGAAGCCCGGGCAACTAAAATTCTGGAACAAACGCATCTAACCGAAATATTTCCTTGGTTTTTAGCATTCTCGCAGGATTCCTCTTACATTTATCCCTAAGAAAATAGTACCCGTCACAAGATGCAAGTTCGTCGATTCGCTGTTTAACCAAACTGTGAAACTGTTCGATCTGAACTTTCGTCGGTGTATAACCCCCACGGATTGGAACCTTCGAATAACTTTTTCATCGATCAACGACTACCACCTAATAGATCCTTCTGTTGTGCGTGATACGCTAGCAGTTAGGTATAAATATTCTTATTCGAAATGACACATTTTTAATTACAAACAGCTTCATTTTTATTCGTGACTAAGATGAGATCAAAACACAACATATGCCTAAATGGACGCATTAATAAAAAAAATTGAACGCCACACTGGTTTCAATCAATTCACTTACCCGATTTTGGTGCAGCCTAGAAACGTTTTGTTGCTGGCATTTCTCCACACGCACGCACTCACTCACTATCTTGTGACAACTGATTCGAAATGCTCAAACACAATTTCTCGTGGACTTGTTCACAAGAGAATACGTGCCGTTGTACTGGCATGCACATACGCACGCAAACACCCCTAAATTGGTGTCCGTGACGCCATCAGGTGTGCTGTCCCCGAAACGGGAGGTTGGGGCNGGCCGACTGCTGATACAGTCACGTGCGTGTGTGTGCGTCCGTGCGAGCATCTGACTGTGTGGGTGTGTGTGAGTGTGTGGGGTGTGTTGAATGGCTGCACGCTTGTGGTTGGCACGTCAGACACGGACTGGTTTCAGTCAGTTAATTCTACACCACGGATATCACGCTCTCATACGCACACACATGCGCATGCTTCCACAGGTGTGGACACACGTACGCAGAAAAGCACTAACCGATGAGCTTACTCAATCCAAACTAACTAGCCAACCAGCAATTCCTGGCGGCTTAGACAACCGAATGATGAAACTCTATGGACTTTGACCCGAACAAAGGTTGTGACGCTCATGACCTCAAACAATATTCTCTATAATGGTACACTGATTTGTGTAAACGAGGAAGAAGGATATTTGTCCGTGTGCACACGAGCACACTGGGCATTCACACACATGTACATTGCTCAAGCAGCGATGATCGACAATGAAACTCACGACACAACCACCACCAACCTCACCCCCACCTGTATCCTGTTCCCTGTTCTCGTATTTCACACTGAACAGTCATGAGTTGTGATGAGTCAAATGTTTTGTCTGCTGACCCGTATGAAAACCCGATCGCACAACTACATACATATGCCACTGACCGAACCAAAATGCATTCACTGGCTCATTCACACACGTTCACATGACACACACAAACACAAGAGAGAGATAGAGACTCGTCTAGTCAATCTATTTCATTTCCGATGACAGTGCCAATGTTCAGTTCGCTTTTCGATCATGCGTGACATGATTTTCATCGTGGTGACAATTTTCTTCACATAATCACAGAACAGCTGAAACCACTCACATCACGGGTCATAAGACTAAAACATCTGAATTGATTTAGAGAATCCGTATGGAATTGAGAAGAAAATACCCTTGAATAAGTCAGATTTCAGGTTAAATTTTTATATCTCCTACAACCAAGTTGTGCACACTCAGAAGTCACATGAGACAATTCCTTACCTTTTTTGATGACTTTGTTGAAAATGACCGATACGTTTTCCAGTCACATTAACTACCCTTTGGAATAAATCTATTCCCCTGGTCCAGTCGTTTCCGTTGGCATACGGTAGTCTGCAACCATGAGCAAGAATCTTGATGTGAATGGCAATCAAGCGAACAGTGGCATATAATTCACGTTGAAGATGAAGAATGAAAGTGGCAGCATTTATTGCTGTCTCGATTTCGCTGAAAAATGGATGGATTGGTCCCGAATAACATATGCAGAACATGTGGTAGAGTACGACAATAGGTTATCTCTCTTACAGTGCTCTAAGTGTCACTTGCTAGTGTCACCTGATTCATCATCTGGGTCATCGGGTAAGAGGATCTTATTCCCCAGACGAAATCGGAAACGAGCATGAGTGGTTTAGCAAACTAATCTAGAAAGAATAGATCTCTCTCAACAAATTTATCAGGCAAAATGTGAATCCAAAGCATGTGAAAAGTGAGATCTGCATCGTCCCTAAAATATCGTGGCTTCAAGCGCTACAGCGCTAATCAGAAACGACTGCGTGGAGCAGTATATAGCACTATTCGTGGCTCCCAATCAAGCGTACTGTACCCGACTTGCCTGATTGTTGTCACTGCCGAAAAATTTTGTTTGTATTTAAAATGTGATCTGATCCTGTGGAGCTTGTTTTATTGGTCGAATCAATCCTCACCTGGCATAACATAACAACGGAGACACGAAAATAAACCGAGGTTTCAATGCAAAATACCTCGGCAGCACTGGTCACTTTACCAAGATGTCCAAACATTATTTCGGGTTATCTACAGAGTTCCGGTAAAACTACGGCTCAAAAATAAATTAGTCATAGTGTATTCAGCACAGGCAGTTTCTGTATGATCCTAACATCTTGAGTTGGGCAAACAAAAAGGTTGTTGCACAACTTCAGGCTAATCTGACGATATCAAGAGACTATAGATCACTCAGATTTCGAATCGATACAATAGAAAACAGCACGATTCAATTGCGCAATTACCCGTTTTTGTCAAAAGCATTTAACTGCTGCCTATTACCGTCGGCTGAAATCTGAGAAACCCGGCAAGTTGCATGCTATTACTTCAGCACATTAAAATCACACACATGAAATCTGTGCTCCGGTATAATGCAACGGGACTTTTACTAACCCGTTGCTAAACCGGATGAATAGGTCAATACAAAACATAATACTGGAACCAATGGATCAGTGCTGTAAATAAGGTAGGTATTGGTGAAGAAAATATACTTCGTATTTAATTCACAATTACTTGTGAGTAGTGCGTGTGTGGGATAATTGATATTGATTAATTTGACTGACTATCCTTCGGACTTCACCTTCACGCACAATCCTCAGTTCATTGATTCAAACATTCACTCGGAAGCACTAGCACTAGTGCATATCCACCGTAGGTATGCACTACTGATGAGCTCTAATACGAGCGAAACTCGAGTGTAGTGCTTCCGAGTGTATGGTTGAATCGATTAACTGAGGATTGTGCGTGAAGGTGAAGTCCGAAGGGTATTCAGTCAAATCAATCAAAATATACTTCCTTGACCTAAGGATAAAAATGAACTTACAAAAGAGTGCCTGGCATAGATTCTTGGCGAGCGTCATGATTCACGAAATCGGTCGTGTGCTTGAAGGGAAGTTTTATCCAGTGGCTCATATATTGTAGAATATATACACCCAATCCACTGTTGTGAGAGTGGGTAAAACGTTTACCGTCGGTGATTCACTTGAAAGCAAGCCATCTGGCCAAGTGAATTTGTTTCCCCACTAAGTGACAAGTTGAACACCTATGAAAGCCAATAAACTTTCTGAAGCGTTTCAGATTGCCTCCCAGAAAGACCATTTTGGTTTCACTGGACGCTGATTATCAAAAGTACCATCAGTGTTATATGAGTTTGAGTCCAAACTGTAGACAGTCAATGTAACTTGCTCTGTTTCTCGACACTTCAAAGAATAGAACAAATCGTAATAATTATGTTGAGTTTCTACGCTACTGCGCACAAAGAGTTTTGCTCGTAGCACATCCGGTTTGTTGCTAGTATACAACATCAGAGTTTATTCTGGAGAAACTCAATGCACGTATGCGATGCCTATTTCGCTTTTGGATCAGTCCGGTAGCCCAGTTGGTTAGAGCGTCGTGCTAAAAACGCGAATGTCGTGGGTTCCATCCACATCCGGGCCACACTCTTTGGGTTGTGGGAGTCAAGTAGTTAGGTCACCAAATTACGACGTGGAAGTCCCGTTTTCGAACCACTCCACCGCCGCCCGTCTTCCCTTCTTCTGCAATTCCCCTGGCAGCCTTTGTATGATTGAATCCCTCTTCCTGATTGTTGACTGTATATTTATATATTAAAGAAAGTAAAAAGATAAATTTTTACATCTTCATGGACATTCCTGATATTCACTGCGTTTGTACCGGTCTCATGGACAAAAGTGTGACACACGTCCTGAAAATATTTTGGTTTACAACAATGGTGAATATAGTAGTTCTGGTTCGTGCACCGTTCAGGTCGTATATGGATGAAATCCTTGAGCACGTACAAACTGCCGTGAGATCGAAGTGACCAAGCGGGGGACACGGAAAGGATGATAGTCCTGAATGGGCTCGTGAGCTAAACAGTGCAGAAAGCGAAACAGCATTATTGTTGACAAGACGGTGCTTTAAGCGTTTGAGCTATAAGCAATACGTAATCATAATGATTTTTGGATGGATGATGTAAGTTTAAAAATTCACCACAAAAGTGCTTCCGCCTTACAGCCATAGAATGAAGATCATAGACTAAGTTGATGAGTTGCATGAAGGTGATCTGCGAATTGAGTGTTGAACATCCGCCAATATGAGAAGCCTTAGGTTTTTCTTTGTTGTAGCAATCATACAAAATACATCAGCAGTAGCAACAACAAGCATTATGATTGCGCATTAACTGAGACAGTATAATGCATCTAGTTTTGAAAATTAAGGTGATTGTTGGTCTGTTTGAACTCAAGAGTAATTCAATTTCTTCTCCATTTTATCGAAGATCTCTTCTTCCTTTAGAGAAAAACGCCCAGTTTTGTTGTTCACAATCGCATTGATGAAGCAATTGAAATATCTAATGAAAATATGTTTTATTGACGGTGTGTTTATTGTGCAGAGTCATCGTGTCACTCACCACGCGAGCTTCGGATGCATTGAGCGCAATGGTGATCTGTTTGCCCTGTTGACAATCAGTGCCACGCGGGTGGAGTAGTGCCACCTCGGTTTTCCAGGCTCTTACTGTCGGCTGACACGGCAGTAACCATATATGCATAAACAATTTAAATGAGGAAACCTAACGATTCATAACGTCCTAACCCAAACATCTGTTGAACAAACGTGGTATTACGTTCTTCACAAGGGTGAAAAACAGAAAAACTCTTCCCGCATGTAATCTGATTGTAAAATTGAATGCATATTGCTCACGCATGTGAGTCTAAACCTAACCGCTTGGAATCTCACAAGCTGTGTAGGAATTGAATTATGAATATAACGCGCAGTACTCCATATGTTCTAGGAACCGCCCGAATCCATAATGTTTACATAGAAACATGAACGTCCTTTTACTACTTATTAGCACGGCTCGTACAAAGCTTTCATCCCTGCTTCCCTTTCTCCGTAACCAAGTGTATTGATCACCTAACAACTGATCTTTAAAAGCCATAATCCCGAGATTTGCAGCACTATCAAGTATTCTGGAATAGCGTTGTGGTTTGTTTCTGAATTACCAATTGGTTGAGTATTTAGGCATCTCATTTGAATTTGCGCAAACATTGAATCAAGTTTCAGTTTAGATAACGGAGGATGTTCGCATCGACGGGAATACATAATTTAGCTTGAGTATGTGCACCCTAATACATAGACTGATGAATCTCGTTAAGTATCTGATAAGCATGCAAGAGCAACAGGCTTTGTGATGTTGATATACTGATTTACAAAGTTCTACTCGTGCGTAGCTGAAAGAGGAGAATACCACTATATCACAGCAATAATTCACAAGTGAACAGGGTAAGAACAATCTGTCCGCAAAATGCGCTGTCCGAGGAGCAGATTGAAAATTTGTGCGGACTATGCATATTTGGAGATGAGGGATATTAATTATTGGATAAGAGAGTACCCTTTAAACAAACGTGATGAGTGGCGATAACTGTGGAATGGGTTGTGTGATTCGGGGAAAATTCCGTCTACTCATTCAGATACAACTTAATACGTTTACGATGATAGTTGAGCAGTTAAGGTTATCTTTATAGAGACTGGGGGAAAACAGTGAACTGTGATTCGTCTTCTCTATCGCGCCAAACTTTGTAAGTCCCTTAGCAGCGTAATATTGCCCACAGAATGTTTTCGGTGCTGAACACATCGTGGCAGTTTTTGTTTTCCAGAATATTTTGAATATACATCCAACCAGGGCGCCACATCCCCATTTTCGTTAAAACTGATAGCTGTTTTACATTAATACGCCTGCAGGTTACAGTAAGTTTTTGTTTATCAAGACAAGAAGGTGAGGAGAATCTGTCCTCACGACTGTGTAAACCGGACGACAGATCAAAGAGAAATTGAAGTTATATGCAAGATATTCACAGCTGGAGGAAATATCATCCGTGCCGAAAACTTAAAAATTATTGGAAAAACCATGCCTCATCGAGTTTACAAAGCAAAACTTCTTCTTTTTGATGGTTATTTGAGACAAGACGAGATAGGTAATGATGCCAACACGGATCGTAAATGTTTGAATGTCAAAAATGGTATAGTACTATGGGATGCTCTTACGGAAGGTTCTGCAACGAGGAATATTTCCATTTCTTTTACAACTATGCGATCGATTAAAAGACCGCGGAAGGGCAGGAAAATTTGTAAGATTTATCACACGTAGAATACCAAATGCAACCATGTCAGGGGTAGTTTTAGCCAAAAAGGCTAAAATGATGAGATCAACTGAGGAACAGGAGGTTACAGCAAACAAAAACAGAATTAATCTAAACAGTACTGAATTGATGAAAAATATCACCTCATGGGTCCCGGATGTGGTTGTGCAAAGAAAGATGAGAAAAAAGAAATCCAACAATGAGTAGTGTTGATGAATATTTTTTTCTTCTACTGGCTAACTGTTGTCAAAATCTTTCTGCTGTACCACTGTTGAGAGTACTACTGTCTGTGTAGCGGTTGAAGTTGCATTACGATCGGTACCAGTATTTTTGAAAAGGCAAAATTCATAATCGATGTAAAGGATATTATTCGAGGAGCATTCTTTTAGATAAAAAACTTCATATAAAAGCGTTTCTCCAGTTAATACACTTTGGTTGTTATGCAACCAGCAGTAGGCCAATGCCAAATGGGTAAAATCTTCCTATTTTGGTCCCGGAAATCTCAGCAGGTTTGTCATTAAGCATCAAAGGTTGTCAGAAACCGGCATATGATAGTAATTGATACTGCGTTGTCTGATTTTACTTCCCTAATTAAGTGGTGCTTGAATATAGAAACATTTTGTACTATCTTGTAACGGCCAAACAAGACAATCTTATCCGTGATCGTTAAGCTCCCTCAATTAAGACTTCAAGGTAGAATTCGTGTCTAATACAGTACTAGATAGCTAAGATAAATCACGCAAGTTATTCCAAGAACTTGCGGCAAATTATCTTATTTCTTAAGTTACGTCTACATACAATCGATACCCTGGAATGGATCAAATCGGAAAGTGATTATATTGATCAAAAATATTGATCGCTCATTGCACCAATCCAATGGTTGTTTATCACTTTTCGGTCAACCAAAATCTCTCCTATTTGTGAAAAGTGATGCATACTCAAAACCTAGGACTCGATGTGTTTGTCAAATCAATAAATTGCTACAAGCATCTGGTTTAACAAAGTCAACTCATATTACTCCAGTTTGAAGAATATGCAACGACCAAGCACAATGATTCCGTCAGTCGTAACACTGATCATTGTGTATTTCTTGCAACCGTTCAAAGCTGTACCAGTTATGCAGGCCAAAACTGGTGCCTTGAAAACTCCGACGGTATTTGCTACTTTTGACTTACCGGACAAAACGAAGAGTTCGCTCACTGGTCAGCACGATCTAGGTAAGTTCCTAGATCATAGGATTTACCCACTACAATCAAACAGGTCCGATGGATGTGAACAGGTACCCGTTAGTAGTCCCGGCATCCAGCAGTTCTGTCGTACCACAAACGGGCAATTTCGAGATGCAAACAATACCAAATGAAGAGGAATTGTGGCCACAATCGATTTCTTCAAGAACTGGTGGAATGTCAGATTCGGTTGAAGTGACTGACTATGATCGGGATCAGTTACGCAATCCTTGGGAAGACGACAACACATTCTCAGCTCACTTGGATGATGTTGAACCCATTCTACCGTCATCGATTTTCATGGAATAGCTCGCATGTGAGTACATACATTCACTGTTCCTGCAATCGCGAGCTACCTCCCGCCTGCATATTATATCAGCTGGTATTTTTATAAATGTATTGAATAACAAAACGTTTTCTGTAAAGGTCCTATATATGTTAGGCAGGCAATAGCTAATGGGTGGGAGTAAACATTGTTATTTATCATAATAGACAGTGCTTCTGGAGGTGGTAGATATGATCAATGTATGGCCATTTTGATAGTGAGAGTAAAGTGATAGCATTGTTCATAAAAGTGGTCTCACAAGAGATTCAGGTAGACTCACTTGCTTTGGAATCATTAGGAACCTTGTGCACAACAGTTGTAATCAATCTAAGGTAAAGCGTATTTGAATGTAAAAGGCAACAGGAATCCCAAACTAATGTTACTAATTTGCACACAGTTTACTTGGTTCGTTATACTGTATTATTAGATCAGTTCTTAACCGAACATCAACTGAACCCTACAACTGTATCAGGAGTTCGAGATCTGAGTAAAAGTTAACTTCTACTTTGTGGTATTCTTTATTTTTCCGTTTAGCTTTTCCATAAGTTTGATAAATTTGCTTTTGGACTGTTGAACTGAAATCGTTGAAACGTAATTAAGGTCACTTAATTAACGAGTAAATCATCAATGAGATTCAAACGCAACGGATCGCGTTTTCGTGTGCAAGAACACTGACCATCTCTGTTCAACTCCGAAACAAGTGCTGCATTTGAAATGATGTCTTAAACACATTTATGAAACAAATAATAATCCAATCAATGGAATGATAGAAATCGATGTTAGAGAACTAACCTGGCCTTTGCTGCTATAGTGCATCAGTCTCCTTAAGTAAAAACACCCGGCTCTACAAGAGTGATCTGCCAAGTATGCCTAATATTTCAGTTATTTACAAAGATCACAGATAAAAAAGTCGAGGCGCACGTTTGCGAAAGATGTACGGAATGAAGTTGCACTGGGGAAAACGGGCGAGTGGTAATGCGCGACGATTATTTGATCAGTAAGCTCCAATGAATCTCGGAAAAGATTCAGTTCAAAAGAGGCGATAAGCGTACACACAAGTGGACCTTTCAAAAGCAAATATCTGTTTTGACCGATATGTTCACTGTTCTGTGCAGATCATGCGAATATTTCATGCGTTGTAGGCTTCGTTTGTGCATTTAATCAAACCTAAAAGTGGGCAAATGGACTTTCGACCACACAGGTTAATTCGAGTCGCTCCCAAAATCTCTAAATGCTGGGTAATGAAAATGCACCGAGCGAAACATGGAATGCTAGATTCATCAAATTGATATTTGTTGTAGGTGGTGGTGATGGCCAAGTGGTTATGTCACTTGTGACCTGTGAGTCTCGGGTTCGAACCGTTTCACCACCGCCTGTCTTCCCAGGCAGCTTTTGTACGGCAGCGGCCCCTTCCTGAATTTTTACTGTACACTTGCATATTAAATAAATAAAAGAAGAAGTAGAGACAATTATTTATTCGTTCAATAGTTCACTCCATGACTGACTTATTTCACTTGCCAAGTTGATAAGGGTTCTTGCATGGATGTTATCAATCACCGCAGATGAATTCCTTTACAAACACCACAGTTTCGATAAAGGTTTCGGTACCAAAAACACACACCTGTCGTAGACGGCTAAGTCAATATCAGGTTCGTCGATCGCTCAGAACACACGTGTACATGATCACCCTATTCTGACTAAAGCGGGTCACTTACGTTGTTTGAATTTGATCTCATCCAACGTTTGCCTAAATGTGGTTCTATGCTATGTAATCACAGCCTATAAACTGTCCGGGTTTAAGAGTACGGCGCATACAGCAGTCTGATGAACTGCGTTCTTACTACGATTTCGGCATTTGAAATAGACGCCTGAAGGCTCTAATGTGATACGAGGCATTATTTCACTCTTATTCCTTGATCAACGATTGGTATCTATTCCTTTTCAAATACGTATAATTAACGCATCAGTGTCATTATTTGCGTATGCCATCTCACAGCGTAAACTTGAAAATAATGATCTAGAACCTCGTACCCATGTAGTGTAAANTTTTGTTTGGAGTATATCACCATCAGAAACCGAAACAATGAACACCAAACGTGCCGAGTTCTTTTGAGAGCATGAACAGTGTTCCAGGTAAAATTACGCATAGATGTTCCCGAAAAGTACCAAGTCCATCTCAGATTCGAAACTAAATAGAACGACAGATTTTGCCTCATCACCTAATCTAGTAGTGACTGTTGCATTAAGCTGTACTTCTAAGTTAGGCTATATGGAATAAATGGCATAGCCAAATCCCTTCTCGGTTCATTTTTTAATGTCATACCTAGGTTACGGGGAAACTAACTTGGAGGTACTGTACAGTTGTTTTTTACGGTTATTTTTTAATGATCGGTAGAGCAAATACACCAAGCTACTGTGGACTCTAACCAGGACGTGCGGAGCTCAGAGTCCTCCAGAGTGTAGGTGTCAGATGTCTATTTTACGTCAAATCTATTTGGTGAGGCCCATATATTTCCCTAATACTAGCATTCGGCAACTGCAATGGTTATAACACCAATGAACTCAACTGCTACTTTTAGGGAGGTTCATGTCAAAACCCTACAGTTTGTTCGAAGTGAGAGTTCATGTTCATCATATGGTTACGAGTAAGAGACTGAGTTGACCTGCTCGCTCATGACTTTAAATTCACTGATGACTTTCCCTCACGCGCATCTGTGAAACTGAGATGTTTTGATACCTCAGTACGGAAGTCATATAAATGAAATGAATAATCGGGTTTAAGATGTTTCCAACCGAGTCACAATCCTTGAGGTTAGTGCTGAAATGGTCAAGAACTAATGCTCGCAATAAGTTCGCATAGATGGGTTATGTTATATCACGCTAATTTGAAATGATAAACGGTCTGATCAGCTGTCCGGTGGCCGAGTGGGTAATGTGTTTGCGTTCTACCTGTGGGGTCCCGGGTTCGATCTCCAGTTGGATCGGTGGATTTGCTGCTGAGACTGCTGATGAGACCCGACCAGGTAGAAACAGCTGTTCAATGCTTCTCAGCTCTTCAGCTCACGTCTCAACTACAGGTCCAATCCATCATGTAAATATTAAGGCATTCAGTCTCAGTGAGCCATCGCTAACCTAATTCCCTCTGTGTACAAATATGTGCAGCCAATCAACACCAAGCATTTGGCACATCTTACTGTATGGTGGGATTTGCCTTTTCAGATTATGTTCTCCATCGGGGTATTGATTACCTGTACACATAGTTTTCAGGTGATGAGTTGCTCAGAAAATTTACTTGTCAGTTCTTTAGAAGTTTTGCGCAAGTCACCGCCTGTCTGTCCAGGCTCGAGTTTCTAGCTGCAGCTTTACAATGTAGAACTGTTTAGTTTACAATAATTTGCAACCCAATGTTAATCTTTATCTTCTAGCTCGCCCCAAACCATTAGTAACATGGTCATATCTGCGAAATATAGTCTGGTGTTGGTGTACTCGTTGAGCTTATGCTTCTGTCTATGAGTATTATTTACGGAAAGATGGACGAAAGTGATGACAATGGAAATGCGATCAAGCTGGGAAGATATTGCAGGTTGTGGCAGACATCGATGAAGACAAAGATTCAATGCACGCATCGTGTTGCATTTCTGTTTGTTTGCTAGACTCCACCCTGCTACAAAATCCGCAAAGAGCCTTTCTTATTTGTGAGTGGAATTTTATTATAACAGGACTGAATGGGCTGGAGATTGAACAGTCAACAAGAGTTGATGGGATAGAGAACATGATCAACGAATTCGCATCGCGGCTGACCCGTCTGTTCAGCTTTTTGTAACTTCCACGAATTCGACTGCTGTAGGACTGGAAGGATGCTGGCATTTTTCCATGACACAAAGGCAGGTGAACCGGACTGACACCGAGAGAGATTTTGCAACTCTTTGCAAACGTTTTTCAAGTCCGGACAAAAAGAACACCCGGATCGGTAGTGTACGTGTACCCGGGAGAAGTAACTAGTAAACAATTATTACATCCATAGAATATACATCGTAGAAGAAATTTTTGAGAACGTCTATTTATGAATATCAGATACCTCAATTTGTGGGGTAACTCACTAACGGGATACATTGAACCAATCAGCGAGAAGCAGTGTCAGGAAGGGAAGACCGATGAAGTGACCACAGTAGAGGTTGTGCAGCCTGCAATGTAAAGCATATGTACTTAGAGGTGAAAGAACGTCCAACCCATTCATTCATTATGAAGGACTGTTAGTGCTTTGTATAGATCGACCTTGAGCGAATATCGATCTCTCGAATCATTAGGAAGATTGTGGAAGTACGACTGACAAACAAGCCTGCTTCAGAAACACAGACTCAGACATGCATACACAAGAGGCCAAGGTCAAGCAGACACTGGTTAGGTGATTTTATGCCGTGTGATTGATCTCAAGGACGTATGACATGATTCAAGGTTGAAAAGGTCACATACAATGGGATTCTAGGGTGGTTAGTGATACAGTGAGTTCGGATCGAATTTTCATCTATCATGAATGTTTACTTTCAATCGGGAATGAAGTCTTTTACAATGGGGTTACGAATATTTCCCGCAAACACTGTTCAATCATTATGGTTTGTGTGATGATCACAGCTTCCAAGAAACCAGAGTTTTCAGAACATCTTGCGAAAGTGGGGTTTAAATTCCATTGAAGTCTTTACTTAAAACCCTTGAGAGCTCCGCTGGGTTCTGAGACAGAGCAGCCTGAAACCATTTAGATCGTTGGATTGACTATCTGCGAAGGCCTTCTGATTGGTGTGGGCTTCTTACTTTGGACGGAGGTTTGAGTTCATCGACGCAGCGAATGAAAATGAAAAGGTTGAACAGAATGCAACATTCTTCCACTAGACTAGTTGTCGGACCACGTGGTACCAACCATGAAGATCATCACAGGCTACCGAATTTCTTACAGCTTCATGTGTTTGCGCACGGGGGTGTTATCTACATCAGGAAGGTCCTGAGTGATCGCATAAGGCTATATCCTGATAACTATTCTAAAGTTGCGCAAGCATCAGTCATTTAGTCTACTGCTAGTCAGGAAGCCACCCCAGAGAGCAAAACATCTGCGGATATGGCTTCCAGCAGTAATGAGGTGACTGGCACTTCATTCACATGATATCTAGAGATGTATCTTCAAAAATTGTGGAAGGACGGACATACGTGATTCAATGTTCATCTTGGCGGAGATGGGGCTCACGCACATATCCTATTCTCTGCAGTCACGTGCGATGAGGAAGATTGAGGAGTTTCTGATTGGTAAGGCTGCTAAGACATCATCTCACACATACACATATTGACATACATATTCTAAGCAAATGATCTAATGCAACCTATATATTTTTCTTGAATTTTACGATACAGAACTAGATAAGTTACCAGGGATATTCAGTCAAATGCATCAAACTTCCTAGTCTACTGTTTTATATTTATGGCATGAGTTTGCCCAACACATTCATGAAAGGTTTGCCAAATCTTTAGCAATTGGCTTAAATCTACCCTTAAGCCTGTCTACTGTACAGTTTATTTGTTCAGCGTCTTCACTACGATCCGGATAGCAATCACAAGGCGCAGTAACATCACATCGGCCAAATATAAATTTTTCAAAATTACTGACCCATTTGCAAACTGATTTTAACGTGACTGTCACATTTGGAAAATATAAATGTTGCATTTTATACCCACTCTTCAGTTTTGCTAAATTCCTTGATACAGAATGGTGTTTTGCGATTATTGGAATTGCGGCTGTGCTTTGGACACAATCAGATTTTACTCGACTCTAATTATAGCATTCACGGAGTAGTAAAATTAGGTCTATATTCACACTTTGGATGGATGCCACAAGTCCTCGTGGTAAAAAATTACAACTCGAAACAATATGTTACATTACGCATAATGGTGCATTGCACGGGTATAATCACGCTGAAGAACATAAATGAAGACAATAATACATTTGAACTACTTGTGAGTAGCTGAACTTGATGCTGAAAATTATAATTGCTGCATCATAACGATTTGGTGATATTTCCTACCCAATTTTAACTACTGGATAAATAAAAGTAAACTAGTCTAAAGCGTGATGCATTGACCCGTACAAAATTTGTTGATCTGATAATCTAAACGGAGTTCCATTAGCCATAAACTGTCAGCCCTTATCTGAGATCCTGCTGGTGAAACAGTCATTTTCCTGACTATTCTGAACACACATAAAGCTGACGAAAATGAAATCATTGCTTCAATTGTCGCACAACTTACAGCCGATTAAGTTTCCAGTGCTTTACAAAAGTGACTGTCGTAATGATTCGGCTAATTACTGCCCCGTTACTCTCCTCCCCGTATTAGCCAAAGTTACGGAATCCATTGTTGCAGACAATGTGACGCGTCACTTGGAAAAATACAACGTTTTATCTTCCCTGCAACATGGGTTCAGTCGCAGACCCGAGGAGGGTGGACGAAAGCAGTTGATCATGGTGATGCAGTAGACGCGTTGTACCTCGAATTCTCTAAGGCATTTGACCGAATGAACCACAAAATACGGCTTAGGATATTACACGGTTATGGAATTTGAGGATAAGTGGTGGGTTGAATAGAAGAAATTGTTCGTCAACGCACTGTGGCATTTCGAATTTTTGGGTCACTATTCGATTCTACCAACGGAGCTCAAGCAGTTCCAGCGGGATTTGTGCTTGGCCTTTAACATTTTTAGTCTCCATAAACGGTTTAACGGATGTTCTGGGGCCGCAAACGTAATGTTTGCAGACGACCTAAACATATGGAAAACAGTAACAGAACATGAGGACTCGCTGGCAGTTCAGAGAACACGTGGTGTTTTTTTATCAATGGTCGATCAAAAATGACATCCAATTCAATGCTTCGCAATCTACGGTCGGATCCATTCGGCAAAATATTTGGTTCTTCCAATTCCTCGGATATCAATAACTTCTATACACTTCAAATGTGTAGGATCTCACTGTCAACGCTCAAGACAACCTAATCTGTTTTTCAAACAGCTCCATAGCGTCGTCCGTAGCTGCTGGTTTAAAAAGTGAGTATTTGTCAAATACAAACTCACTTTTGTTATCAGTTTACATCCGACCCCGCACACACACCATCCAAGCGTGGAATCAATGGCAGCAACGCATTAGTAAGATTCTGGAACGTCCACAAATAATAGCCACCGAGATGGACTGCATTCCAAGACTCTTGTGGAAAGACTAAAATTATTGGAGTTTTACTTCACACAGAATCACTGAATTCGAAGAGACGTGATTTTGGTGTATCAAACAATCGGGAACCCCGATAAGTCTGTTGCCATATACCTACCTCGTGGGAGACTCATTCAAATTAGTGTTCATAAATGTCGACTAGAATATTGGGGTCATTTATTTGCCGTCAGGGTGTGCAGTATTTAGAATTCTTTAGCATCTCTTTTGTTGTTTTTGCTTCCACAATTGATTCCATCAAGCAAAAACTGGATACAACACTGTCCGTCCTTAAATTTCCATATCTGTATCCGTGCAAGAAACAGAGAAAGTTTGTGTCATTCATTGCCTTTCTATGAGCTGTAAATGGATTCATTTGTGCGAAAAATGCCATGGGACAAGAAAAGCAACCCCTTGTAAGTATTTCCCATAATAGAACTTTGATATGATTTTGTAGGTGTCATTTACTCACTGCACTGCGAGTAACTGACTGGAACTGACGAGGCTTGTTTGATAAGCTTAGGCAGCACATAAATTCCCAATCATACATCATTTCGTTTGTGTCAAGAATCTGGTCCGTAGTATCTCTACAGAAGTCATGATTTGCCAGACCAAATTTTTTAAGTCCGGGTGGTGAGATGCCATAACTAAATAAATGCTTTTTTATTCGGAAACCTGTCTTATACTGGGTACTAGGTATATCTAAACGGTTTCAGATAAATCAAATCATGATCCTTGCTTTCTCTATTTTCCCTTCCATTGGTATGATAGCAAGACACAACAGCAAAGAGATCCGCCCTGAGTTCTGTTCAATTTTCCCAATTGCTTGGCAGCTTAATTATGGGGGCTACATTTTTGTAATTTTCAGATCAACTAAGGATTGTGCGTGAAGGTGAAGTCCGAAGGATAGGCAGTCAAACCAATCAATTTTCAAACACTTTTTCTTCTGAAGCATTTCCATTGACAGACTGTTTTGAGTAGGTATGTCTAAATTTCATTTATGAAATGATATGTAGATCCGTTATAGAATACATTCGAATAAGAGAGGAAATGCATGAAAAACTGAATCAGCATTATTCATACCAAACGCTTGTTCCACAGCACAGTAATCATGTCGACACGGTGTGGCGAGCAGGGTGAAGTTGCCCGGTTCATTTTATACAAAATATCAGTTTTATCCTATCTGCAACTTTTGTTTACTACAATAAAAGAGCATCATATTACTCAATATTCAACTACTTTTGCTATATTTCATTAACTTGTTTTTTCATTAAAGAATATTCGATTTGTCATGAACAGATAGTAACCAAAAAGGGATAAAGTTAATGATTTCTCATCATCTGACAGTTTTCATAATCCATTGAATCAAATCGTACTGACCGAACCAGGCACCACGCTTCAAAGAAATGAAGCCAACCCAAGTTGAAATCGGTAAATCCACTTTGAATACAATCTACAAAGTCTTTGATCCATAACTAAGTCTCTGATTCGAAATTAATGCTCCGTATTCTAGCAGTTATCATATCAATTCGCTTAGTTTTGTATGCAATAGTTTAAACTATGCTTCAAATATCTTTCTTTTTTAATGAAAATATTGACTGATCAGTTCAAATGATCTACTCCCATTCTGCATCCCTCCAAACCGACACACAACCGATCTCCTCTCTGACAACCCCTAACAAAACAGCAACTGAAATATCTCTTCCGCGTTCGGAATTCATGGTAGTTGAATTGATGAGAAAACCGATATCGTGACAGGTTACTGATATATGCCAGTGAACAGAAGTTAGTGGAGTTGAGGACCGCAAATAACTGAGTCTTTTTGTCACGTTTTCATGGATTATCGTATACTGGCAGTCTTTAATAACCGAAACAGGCTCGCAAAGCGTTCATATTGTCATTATGTAACTCTCCTGATTCCCACGTCCATATTTCACGCCAGACATCCTTCATGTATTTTGGACTTCCAACTGTAATAAAAAGCATAAATGTGGAGGCTATAGAAAAACAACTACATATTGATCAGATATTTCAGGCGAATTTAATCGTTTCCATTCCAACGTGCAAAATTAGGTTGTACAAATGAAGTATAACCAAATTTAGCAAGATCAAAATAGCCCAAGCTGTCATATTATTGGAGCTACAGAATGATTTATATGAAAACGGTTCAGGGAGAACTGACTAGTGAATCGGGAATTACCTCACTCTAGGTTTTTTGTGAAACATATGACGTATCGCGCTGGAGAGCTAACAAGGCTTTAAACGCTAGGCTAAAACCAGCACGGTAGACATGAATAACCTTATTTCTGTCCAAATAACCTTATTGCATTGTGTTAAACAACGGAAAGAAAATATACAGAACAATATTTCAATTTCACCTTTTCTTTCATTCAACTTCAAATACTAATCGATAGTTTTCCTTCTATTTTACTACGGATTTACATCTCACTTGTCACAAAATTTCATCCAGTTCGGAACCAGTTGGTTAGGTTTGCAATATTCAACAGACGAATAATACATTTTTAATATTCCATACTGATTTGTGTTTCAATTATCTCGCCGATGCTGATACCAAATACTTATAGGTATCAACAAACAGGCAGCCACCAACATCAGGAAAGTTTTTGTGGTTTCAACTTAAAGCCACACACATTGCGTTTGTGTGGTACGCAGCGTTCGTAAAAAGCACTCAAACCGCACACAGTGTATTGATCGCTTTCAACGCTTGAAATTCTCACAGATGACAGCACAATACTATCGGTGGTATACGTTAACAAAATACACGTTCAATCCCGTGATACTGTCCGGAAAAACATTAAAACTCGTATAAGAACAAGAACAAAGTGTATTGATTAATGTAACGGCAATAGTTTATGCAAACATAAATGGGGATCTACAATTGCTGTCAATGTTGTGCGAAAATCGTTTTGGTTTACTATAAGAGAAAGGAATTCTTAGGTTTTTGATTATGTGAAACAGAACAAATCTCGTTATCTAACAAAACTGAAAAAGAGAGATTGATAAGGCCCAAAATGTAGATACTCAGCTTGGTACACCTATTTTTACTTAACGTACCAAGCCTAGTACATCATTCCTAGTTTAATTGTATCCTGACAGTCAGGTATGTTACAGTGAACTTATGAGTATCGTACTCACAAATGAGGACTTTTTTGCCCAAACACTTCGGTCGCACGTTCCGCTTGAGATACAGTGAATCGGCTTTCACCGTTCCCTCATTTGCTTCATACTTTATCTCACCTTTTTCACGATAGAAAAACGTGGCCAGTAAAGTGACTGAATCACTTTAGACGTCCAAAGATCGTGTAAACTGTGCTACTATTCAGCGAGTTCTAGTTTACGCTTAATGCTTGATTCAACGACTGGATGTTTTGGCGGTCGATGTCTGTATTGTTTGGCACTGATGAAATGGAGTGAGTTGTTTGGTGACCTAGAGGTAATGCGTCTTGTGTTTTGGAATTCGCCAATGAACAAATTTGTCATCATATCGAGTTCAGATTAGCCGGCTTCCCTAGTTAGGGTACGTATTGCACTTGCCTAAAAATTGTCTACCATACCGGGCCCTATTTTTGGCTACGGTTTCTAGTTGTATAAAATAATGTGAAGGCCAACAAATGACCTGGAAAAGAAATGGTAAATGGTTTCCTTGCTTCTACGTTGAGATCCAAGAGTCTGTAACTGGTTGTTTGGAGACTGATGGAAATTGCAGAAAACCAATAGTTGGAACTTTCTTCTCTTCACTTTTCATTCGGTAAAATCCCTCGAATAGGTATTGACGCATGGCTGGACTGTGTCCACTATGTGTTGACTATGGGGGTGCATCTTCATTTGCCTTCCCTCATAAAATTCCGCTAACCCTCTATGCATTACAGGTGTTGACCAAACTCATGCAACATCACCCTCATTGAAGGTTTGATATTAGTAAGTGAAGCAAATTTCACTTGTTTTTGCTGTAGGATTATAATGATGACTGTTTGCTTCACTTCTAGGTTTGTCAACCCCGAAAACAAAATTTTGAAATATTCTGCTTTTTTAGATCAATTTGTTTTGCTTTTTCTTATTTTACCTGATCACATTTATCACTGTGATGCAAACAGCTCAGTAGCCGCCAAAACTGGACACCTAATTCAATGGAATAAGAGTGGATTTTGGTCAGGCCATGGATGAATCAGCAGTGGAGGAGGATCGGGATGTATCTGTGTAATGCAGCGCACCAACTAAACGTTGAACCGGATGAGCAAACATTCCGAACAGAGATGCGTCTAAAGTAGTAGGGCCGTGCGGGTCACATACTCCGTCGACCCTTCCTTTCGGTGTTTATATTTTCAACCCTACCTCCCGTTTCCCCTGAGAGCGTCCTTTCAGTTGCTCGCCCAGTGATTCGCAGCCCTTCATGAATCGGTGCCTTTAAATTTGGCCGTGCCTTGTTATCGCGAAAAATTATTTCTTGTCTTACAACGCCAGAATTTGAAATCCTTGCTTTTTATAGCGCAGAAACATTAGTTTCTTATTTTTGCCCATTCCGTGAGAAATTGTTTCAAACGACTGCAAAAATCTGGTCAATGACACCATAAAAACCGTGCTGGCTGGCGTGTGGTGCTTCGGCGGTTCTGTTGATAATTTGTCCGTTCCGTCTATTATCTCA
>UZAN01045069.1:16459-27982 GCA_900618425.1 Echinostoma caproni
TCGCCCGTTGCCTTGTGGATCAGGTTTTGGCTAGCCGAAGGCTCTGGTTGTGGAGTCCTCAACGGCATTCACGTGCTTTGACCTGAACAACTCAGTAAATATTAGAAGTTTTTTTTCTTTTATGAAGATTATTTTCCCACGACTTGTTTGGTACACAGTCTAAACTAACACGCGTATGAAATATAATACAATAATAATAGACTGAGTTCGTTTATAAACATGGGTAGGCTATTTACTAGGTTAAGTTATTGCGGCTGTGAAGCTCGTTTCACAATTCGCCATGGATCTTAGATATTCTTCAATGCAGTCATTTAGATTTCTCAAGTTTCAATAAATACGTCTGATTTGAGATTTGAGTTACTTCCTGCTTTCTACCAGAATCTGGTTGATAACCTTTTTTTCAAACTTATACTGGATTAGATCACAATGTTGCGGATCGCAGCGGAATGGAGTGTGATAGTGCTCACAGACAGTCAATTCAGACTCGGATCTCTCGGATCACGTTTCACAATTCTGTGGAGCACCAATAAGTTTTATCTGAATCACCTTCCGTAACACCGAATATCGACGAAACGAATGAGTTTTAAATGAGCCGAAGAGTGTCAAAGAAACAATTTGATGGCAAGCTGACGCCCGAAATTAATCCATCCAATCAAGTGACTGGAAACACTCAACATAAGATTTTTGACAGATAGGTATAGACAAATGTTGAACGAGTGAGGCCACATCAAATCAGTGCATGCACATAAATATTAATTCTTTCCAGCGGCGGCTCACGTGACTCACGGTGGTGGCCAACTGATAACGGCTCCTAATTGTCGCCTTCGGGGGGAAGGGATTGTGTGTTCGAATGCCACTACTACCACTGCCTGACTTTCCCCATTTTGTGTTGTATGTCAGCACTTTCTTTGACACCTTCCTCCTTCATGAAAATTGTATTATATATTGTATACACATTATATATATATATATTACCTTATATACTTAGAAAAGACTTAGATCTCCGATAACTTAATATTCATTGGAACACAACATTATGTCACTCCAATCCACGCATTTCAGGTCCTCTACAATACTACAAACATAAAGTTACTGAAATTTGCCGAGGCTCTAGCCATTCATACTCTCAAACCCGATCTAGGCAAATAAAGTGGTTAGTCACATTAGCTTTGTCTTGGAGATTAACCCCTACCCTCTCCCGATTTTTTTACCTCAGTGTGTCGTGTTGTCCGTTGTGATTGGTAACCTTGTCTTCACCTCACGGTAATTATCTCGCTGACTATAAAATCACTTTGACTGCAGTATGCACGTGTACAGATGCAGAGAAATGACCATGCATGCTCAATAAATGTCAGTAAGATGAAAAAGAGAAAGACATAAATGCATGTACATGCCTATACACAAACGCACTCGATCAATCCCGTGTCAATGAAGGCTTGTCTGTTTGTGGCTTTTGCAATCGATGCCTATTTTTTCATTTGTACCGTTCGATCCTATCCCACTCATTCTACGTACCATTAGTTAAATAAACGCCGCTCCCCCCTTCTCCCCAGATAAATAAATAATTATTATGACACTGTTTCGTTAGTTAGGAACATTTTATCTAGTAGAGTCCATGTTACGTGTGTCATTCTCCCGTTGCATGCGTGGAAATCACGTGATTTGTTCCAAAGAGCAATTCTACAGCTAGACGGTCCATACGTTTATCTGAGTTCATGTGATGCCCTCAAAACAAAATGCTATCTGGAGTGCGATCGGAATACAGAAACCAGGGAAGTTACACTACGAAATTACCGTGCAGTTTTGGATCAATGAGTTCAAAAGTAAAGATTATTATTTAAAATATCCAGACAGCCGAAGACCTCGCAATAGTGATACTTAGGTGCTTAGACGCTTATTCAGTGCTTTTAAACAAATCTATTCAACAGTTGTGATTGGTGCTCTAACCACACTATTTAAATTCCATTCGTAATGAGTGTGGTCGATTCATCTGAAATGAATTTTAATCGAAGAGGCACATTCCTGTTCCTTTTTTGACTGAATGTCACCGAAATTAGCACTGGGAATGAGCAATGAGGAATTATATTAGGAAGTAAAAGCAAAGTCTATCAGTTAGATCAATGAATTGATATTTTCGGGCTGTGAGTAAAATCGGCGAAATCTTGTTATCCATGCAAACGTCTCCGTTAATTTAACAAGATGGCTCTATTCAGCGGAAGGTGCATCGAAAAGCCACACGAAACGGACAGTATACAAACTTCGATAGTTTCCTATCGCTCGCTTGCAAGCTTAACTTGGTGAGCTGTCTTCTGTTCAGAGCAAGATACATTTGCTCAGAAGACACGTTAGAAGTAGAATTAGCAGTTGTGCGAAAGATGTTGTCAGAAAATGGCTACCCGGAAATGCTCATCAATCGCAACTGGTCTGAAAGACCAAACAAGTGGCTGCAGATAGAGCTGAAAAAAGACCTTGTTCATCAAACTTCCGTTCAGAGGAGATCCAGCAGCTGAAAGGGTTACGAGAGTCCTGAGTACCGCAGATAAAACAACGTTCAATGCTGCCAAACTCAGAGGTGTGCACTCGACATCAACTGTCATCCGATGTCAGAACAAGGATAAGCTGCCTATGTTGACTTCGTCACTGCCCATCTACCAATTCAAGTGCACCTAAAGTGCCACCTATATAAGTCGTACGACAAGGCAGCTATCTAAACGTAACAAGGAACATCAGCTCGCTTGGCTTAGACACGGAGGAATCGGAGTTATTTCCAGTTCGATTGTTGCATACTTGGTTGAAACTGGACATAGGGTGAATGCTAGTTCGGCTTTCACCATCATTTATCGCGTTCTACAACACAAATCCAAGGCTGTTCCAATTAAAACACTGACAATAGCCGAGGCAATTATCATCGGCTTGTTGAAGTCAGANACTTGTTCAGGCACTTAAACTTCCCTGGCCCAAAGCGGACAACATCACGCATGAGTGTTGCAATGACCCAGATCAACCATCAGCGGTTACGTAACCCGATCTTATATGAACCAGAGAACAAGAGACAAACGTGTACTTACCCCATCTCTTTGCTATAGTTATTTGACCTTGAATGTTTGATTACAACGCAACACCTTCCTGCTATTTTCTTACATAAATGTGATTGTACTGTCTTGAGAAGGAACTAACCGAAATCATGTTCGCCTACGACCTGTGTTTTGATTATGACTATGGGGTTATTTTGTGATGTGGTGATAGCAATAAGATAGCAGATGAGAAGTTCAGTGTATATCTAGAGATTCATCAGGTAACATATGGCTCATTTGTTAGCTCACTAGCGGTCAGCTAATCTGAATTTCTTGTAACTGGTTGGATTTTCCATCTCCGGATTGGCTGCCTGGAGGTTATATCATGGTGCTTGCTTACTGTTATCCGACCTCGCTGCATAAGCTCGGAACAAAAGTGGACCAGAGGCGGCAATAAAAATAATCAGGGAAATTGAAGACGGCTTTAAAGAACGAAAAGGACTGCAGGTCACGAAATACGATCAGCTTCGTTGGGGGTGAGAGTGACTCAACGCTCGTAGTTAAACAACACGTAGACAGCTTTGCTGTCGTCCGGTTCAATACCACGCCTAGCCTAGCGGGGCTGTATGTGGTTCGCCACTCCAAGTCTCGGGGTTAGGTTACCGGTTTTCATGACGGAGCAGCAGATCTTTGTTACTATGGGGTTCAACCCGTCTGCTGTTCAGCATGCAAAATGTGTGTAATAAAAAAAGAGTGGCCGTGTGAGAAAGATTTTATTGTTTCATTCACGCAAAAAGGTGGTCTGTTCCCAGACGATTTCCGTCCTTTGTAAACAGTTCGAGATTTGCGATTCTGGGACCAATATCCAGAAATTTCACGTGCCACTTTTTATTGCAAATGAGAACTCGGGTTGTCTTCGTCTATTTTAGTGTAAAGTTCTGGCGGTTTTGAATTATTAAATTCCTTGATTCCGAGTCGTATTGACTTCAATGTTTTACAATTCAACGGTTTGGTGTGCTACCTGCACTCTCTTCAGATTGGTTTTTCATCTCTAGGTTATATTCGTAATCTGAAATTTACTTTTCAAGAAACAGTATAGCAGAGAAAAATCTCAGGAAAGGTACCTGGTCGATCAGAGGTTGCATTGGGACGTAAAACGCTGCAAAACTTATGTGGCGATCGTCCGAGGCGATGTAAGTGATCGATAAATGTTAGGAACGTATTTGTTAAACCTGTTTAGTCAAGTATGCTCGCGTTCCATTGGTGAGGTTCCCAATTTAGTTCTCATTTAGGTAGATGGATTTGCACTGCTGACGAGACCCGTCAAGATAGAAACAGCTCTACAGATCCTTCCAGTTTCTTGTCCCGTTTTTCCTTTGTTCTCCGCACGAGAAGACGCCTGCAATCAAATCGAATGCTTCATCGCTCCCTAAAATCCCTCAGGTCAATGAATAAACCGCAATGCATTTTTGAATGTGAAGATTGAGTTATGATTCAATCGGATCGTCATATATTCTCACGAACTCTATGCTACCTCACGTTAAAATCTGTATCCAAAACAGAAAACGATACTGTCAGAAGCTGACTGTGTTTGATACTTTTAGATTTCTCCATTTGAATTTCCACGAATCCATTTTCATGCCTTGCTGTCATGGCCTCATTGACTCCAATGTAATTGCATACACAGTAACTGGAAATATGATCTGAATTTTGTCAAGCTGTGCATCATTGATCGACTGATTAAAATCTCAGTGTAAGCATTGTTCATGAAACGCAACCAATTTGTGCTTTAAGACTTCATGGTTCTTGACCGAAACGTATCGCCCCCCCCCCCACGGCCTCCATCAGGTTGACACACCGCACCATCTCCACTGTGTTCATCTGTACATTGGAGGAGGGGGTGGGATGTGGTGGGTGAACATCGAACACAACTGTCTTTTGTGTCCAGGATACTCTCAACTGTGCTGGTTTAAACCCGTTGCTTTTGATATCTATACATTGTGTCACTTGGTCAGTTGCTAGGGTTACATATACATACACCCGTATGGAAGACTAGTCAGCACCAGGTCTTGTTCTCACGTGGCTGTCTGTACGTTTACAAAATTAAGAACAAAAAACACGTGCTGTTGAAGGCCGTGTGCATTGTGGTTGATTGTGGTTTTCAAGCTCGCACAAATGTATGAACCACAATTGATTATAAAGGCATGCTACCTAGGTATAGACAAAAGGTCTTGGGGATCTTAATGTATGATGTCATTATTTTTCGATTTCTGACCTCTCCCGCTGGGGTCACGTTCAAAGTAACTTTTTGCTAATAAGTATTATTTCTTTTTTATTGCATTGTAATCAGTAAATTCGTAAGAACTTGAACTTAAATTTCAGTTCCAATGACTATGTATACTAACAGTCACACTGAACATAGTTCATGGGCGAAAAATTAGTTCACAAAAAGCATAGAAACTGTGGTCATCCTACGCTTCTTGGTGAAACCGGTTGGGTAATACTATGAGACATTTTCGGGATAAGCAATGAGAAACCGGTGTTCTGGACCAGTTAAAATCCCCTCGATTCCTGTGGCAATCAAAAGTCAAGATAGGTGGTGGTGGCCAAGTGATGTTAGGTTACCAAATTGTGAAGTCCCGGGTTCGAATCGCTCCATCGCCGCCCGTCTTCTCTATTTCCGTATTTTCCCCAGGCAGCCTTTGTATGGCTGCAGCCTCCTTCTTGAAAGTTGACTGTACATTTGTATATTCAATAAATAAAAAAGGAAGTCAAAAAACATGTTTTATTTAAGAACACCAACTGTGGTTGGTCAATGCAACTTCAGCCAATGATTAATTGTACGTATTATTTAATCCCCACATTCTCGGTATCGAGAAGCTTCATGAGTTGGGTACCAGTAGAATTTCGAATCAGCCTGAGATTAGTGATTCTGAGTGTTACAAAAACATTCCATGGTCAATGGTTAAGGCACAATTCTGTTGTTGCCCTCTCTTGTACACGTGCAAGCTTGGGCACAGATGATTTCTTTGGTAAACATTTATACAAGATGATATTTTTCAGGACTGAAAGCGTGTGGGGAATGGGAACGACAGCGCGTTAACCCAGCATGCAATAGGTAGTTAGTGTCTGCAAAAGCCTTTCCAAAAGTTGACCTAAAGGAATTTGTGATGATCCGAAAGTTACACAGTTAACTCGTCAAGGAAACGCGACTGATGATCATTGACCACAGTATAAAGTCTTGTCTATGTACGCCAGGGAGAATAACTGGAGATCAATAAACTAAGCTGAGGAAGATACATTGGTATACGAAAGCATAAATAACTGATTGATAAGTGTGAAGCTGTTTGAACTTTCAAATTTTAAATGATAATTGCAGCAGTTTACCAACACATTTTTGTGTAGACTATGATGTCACCAAGGCATTTAAAAGAGTTCATCCTAGGCGAATAGTTGCTACGCCTCACTGTGAGGTCTGTCAGGAAAGAACGTGAAAACTATACAAGCATTCAGTAGATTTTCTAGGATTTAAAATAAGCTCGATTGGGAGGATAAGAACCGGATTTGAGACAGACTATCGGTGAATGAACTTTGGTAGGAGGAAGAAGGAACATGTTGGCGCAGCACAAGGTTATCTGTATTGGTTAAAACATGCAACTTTATGTGAAAAATTAGTATGGGTAAAGCAAAGTTGCTTGAAATACTAAAGGGTTTTATGAAACTTTTCCAAGTGGTTTGTGCTGTATCATTATAATAGTTGAATAGCCAAGCTAACAAGTGTTTGGGGCATTTAAACGATTCTAGTTTCTGTAAGAATATTGACCGAGAGATCGGATCGAATGATGAAGAAAAGTCTAGAAAGAAGCACCGAGATAGTTTGAAAAAAAAAGATTTTAGGATAAAAGGAATCAGGGTAAACAATGCACCAAAAGTGAATCTGTGTGAGACTTGTAGGCAAACTGTGTTGGGTTGTTCAAAAGGTTCCTGGACTGCTGTATTACATTTGAGAATAACCTTTTCAATCAAATTTAGGGCAGAAAATATCAAGCCCACGGGATCAGAACGTTTGGAGAACGGAGAAGTTTTCGAAGCTTCAGGATTGGTATGAATATGATGTGCCTCCAGCAGTTGGAAATGGTGGAAGTGCGAGGTGATGGACCCATCTAGGGAAATAGCCTAATGTTTGGAGGATGCGGGAGGTAACCCACTAGGAGCTACGCTAGAGGAGGAACAAGTGACATATGGGTGAGCCTTAACCGGATTTTTTATTACACACTTAAGTGTGATGAACAGAAGACGGGGCCCGCTGTTTTCTATTGGTGGAAACCGGAAACCTAAGCCCAGGGACTTGGAGTGGCACACCACACAAGGCAACAATAGTTTAGGTATGGTATTGAACCGGACGACAGCGAAGTTGCCTACCACCAAAGTCGGGTGGCGGTGGCGGGGTTCGAACCTCGGACTATAGGGTCCAAAGCACGCCAGTGACAGCGACTAAATCACTGCGCCACCGCCACTTCAACAAGACGCAAATTAATCCTGGAAAGGCCCATAATTAGTGCTCAATAGAGTCATTTTTTTGTTGAGTTTCATTCAATGCTTTGACATAAACCCCTGCTGCACAAGATGAATACAAGCACAAAACTGGTCCAAATTATGGCTTCATATATTATAAACTCGTCATTGGTTAACTAGTTTTAAAAATCTTTTCGAGTACTCCTTTATGAGTCCGAGACAATTTTAGATTCCAAGTGAAACTGGTCTTGAACATTCAATCAGAACAAATTGGACCCGACTTATGAACGTGATAGTCAACAGAAAATCCCAAGTAGACAGTGTGATTCACTTTGAAAAGTGACTAAGATTTAATCCCAGTCTATCAGCTTCCACTTCTTTGGAATTCTTCTTCTCTGTCTCTGGATGTGGTTTATGCGCTGACAAATTCAGATACCATACAGTTCACTTGCGAATTCGATCATAATTGCTTGTCCACTAACATCCGTGTTCACGTACAGCAAATTTCACCTCTGATCTGTTTTTGTGATCTTTTTGGACAGCGTTCATCCTATACTTATGCAACGTGTGATCTGTTAGATTGACACCGTATTGTTTAATCACCAATGTGGAATGTGGATCGTAGTCTCACTGTTAGCCCTTTTTCGACCGTATGACTAGAACACCTCTGCGGGACGTGCTGGTCTAAAGACTTGAAGCACGGTGTTGACTCCCGCTTCCGTTGACTGGGTACGTGTTATGGCGCTTGTGACTGCATTTGGTCCATCCGCTCAAACGGTGAAGAAAAAGCTCATTCGATCCTGTGTTTGTTGAATCCTCACAAGCATCCTATAACGTTCAAATATTACTATAAGAACAGCGCCAGAAATACTGGTACGCGATTGACAGAGGCTTGGATGACCAGTGAACTTGTTTTGTACGTACTGTTTAAACCCCTTGATTTCTTTCAGTAAACGAGCTGCTATTCCAGTGACCGTTTCCTCCCGTCTCGGTTACATGGGATACTGTTGTGCTAGTACCAATGTGATTCAGTTTAGTGATTCAGACTAGTGTGATTCAGTCTGCGATTTCTAATTCGTATTTCGTGTTCAGTGTGTACTACAACTACTACAAAAGCCCAACTTAAATCAATACTGATTGTGACATCCTTTTACCTAACAGATGGAACTCTTGAGATGGGTGGGAGAAGAGACAGGATTAAGCATTTGGGAGAGACCAGGATAGTGGAATCTTCAAAGAGTGATAATACAATCACAAAATTTAGATGTATTAAGATGGAGACAAAAGGAAATTATCCTATAGGGCATTAGATCATCTGTATACTTAAGGAGATTGACCAGTGTTCACCGTTGAATGACTAATGTATATGGGGAAAAGGTACAGAGAACAGTTTTGCAGAGTTTTGATGATCCAACGCTTCAAGATAGCGCCAGCCAGAGGACCACACAATCTATGCTCCGGTCAACCAACAAGAAGCCAAAATTCTGGACGAATCACCTGATGACATTTCTTTGCACATATAATTTAATCCCCTTGAATTCTTCCAATAAACTAACCTCTACTTCTTTTCTCTTTTCCTTTTCATTTTTACCTCCTCTTATTGAATACATAATGATACAATTTTCAGGAATGGGAAAGCGGTTAATCAAAGGGCTGCCATACAACACTCAATGGCGGTGGTGGTGGGATTCGAACACACGTCCTCCGGGTTGATAATTTAGTGACGTTACCACCGGGCCACAACCGCCCTGGCCTTTTTACTACCTCTCTGTGTCGGGAGAATACATGTGCAATCTCAGTGCCGATTTCGACACCTGATCCCGTGCTTTCCGAGCACCACAGTTATTCACTGTGGACCCTAAAATTATTTTATCAGTTTTATTATTTCGTTTGCAAAATAACCCTGTAAGCAAGGAAAACAGACAGTTTTTGATAAGACAGGGATCGTGGAATCTGGTCGATTGCAGGAGTTTTATCGAGAAAAACAAAGAATACATATCTCATGCAATTGTCTAAACATTCAGTAATCCTATGAAAAATGGACGCTATCGTAACATAAAGATTCTATTCGGCTTGTATTGTAACTGATGTTGGTTGTCAAGGCCCGTTATGAAAGAATGTAATCGGCTAAATGTAACTCCTTCCCTTAGCTGAAACCTAGAGGAGGTGCTAGTAAAGGACTGGAAAAGGTTTCAGAACCGCATGGTTTGAAAGGAACTTGGAAGCCAGTACAAAAATTACGGGGTTCTATGGAATGGAGATATCGTTGCGCTCAAAATATCTGATGACTAGTGTCGTCATTGTGGGCGTAATCGGTTCGGTTCTATATTTCTATGATTCATTCCTCGCTTCAATAGCAGGAGAAATGCATGATTGCAGCATTTGTCATGTGATCTGGTCGGGCATTCCAGTATAAATGGATCACTTCATAAGAAAGCCTGTGTGTGTGTGTGTGTGTGTGTGTGTGTGTGTGTGTGTGTGTGTGTNACAAACTGCGGCGGTATTTCTACCTTATTGAATAAACACGATGTAGCAAACAAGACTTGTTTTCAGTGATTCGTCTTCTTTGGCTAATACATCACAATTTATACAATTCTAACACTCGGTAGTGGTTAAATGGTTAGGTCACCAACTAATGACCCCCAAAGTCCCGGGTTCGAGCAGGTCCACCGCCGCCTGTCTTCCCTATTTCTGTATTTTCCCCAGGCAGTCTACGTATGATCGCAGCCCCCTTTCAAAAAGTTGACTGTACATTTGTATATTCAATAAATGAAAAAGGAAGTAAAAATACATTAATTTTTTATAAACTTTTGTATATACAAAAAGCATGTGGTTAGATCAGTACATTCGTTTTCAATGTTTCGTACCTCCCAAACTTGATCCAGTGTCTCGCTAACAGAGCGCAAACAATCTGCTCGGCTGATATAATTCAGAACGAATTGGAATTCCTGCCTTGGGTCTTCTAACAAAATGGTTACCCGGATCGATTTTCGAGGGGGGGGGGGGCATGTTAAAATGCCAAACAAACGCGGAGAAAACTGTTGAAATAGAAAAGAAACCATCTGCCATTTACAGGTGACCATGAAGGAGTTGGTTGCTCGAACGTTGACAACTGTGATCAGTCAAACACTCCATGCGGCGAAATTGCGTGTCACATTCACACCCCTCCCAATCTTCCGCAAATCTGGACTAAATACCATACCGGAAACTGTTGACATTAACTATATTTTTTCAAGTTCATCAATTAATTATTATCGTTTTTCGTTAGTAATATCTCCCCCTCCTGTATTTTATCTCAGTTTTATAAATTGTGATGTATTAGCCAAAGACGATTCACTGAAAAACAAGTCTTGTTCGCTACATCGAGGTTCTATTCCAAATAGTTGGTGGTAGTGGGACGAATACCTCTACCTTCTTCAAACCCGTGCCATAACCCCGGAAAGTGGCATCTACTATCTTCATACTACCCCTCGAATGTTGTTCTAATAATAACTATAGATAAACGCTTCAAGAAATATATAAATAATAGAGTACTGAAAAATGCATGTGTTCTAATAGTCTTTCGTGTTCAAAGCAGATCCAATGTATACGGAACACTCGACCCACCTTGATGTCTTCAATGTGTCGTTTGAATATATCGAAGCGAGCCGAACAATATCACTGACTCCGATTGTGTACTAGACTCACTAATCAGATCGATCACCAGTTCTAATGAAATCGCTCAAAACCATACTTTCCGGATAAGCGTATGTGTGCGTATGTACGCGTCTGTTTGGAAAACAGACTCATTTATGTGCATGTGACCGGGTCTGACCGGTGACCGGAATTGAGTGTCAAACGTCACCACTAGCTTCTTGAGTACAGAATTAGTTCAAGTCTCATTCTATCACTGAATAAAAGAGTCCCGCTAATCAAAGAATTTGGTGCCTATGGACAGATTTGCAGCTGATCTACACCGCCCAAATGTGATAATCGGAATAGTATTGAATATAGG
>UZAN01045071.1:2022-33867 GCA_900618425.1 Echinostoma caproni
CTCACCTTTTTCGAAATGCTTCACGTTTGTTTTCCTTGAACGGGTTAATAATGATTTGACTAAAATAGCTAAAACAGCTGTTTATTACGGTGGACATCATATAATCAACTCTGTGGTTAGCCTAATATTGCAAACGAATGGAGGAATATATGGAATTCATACACGATAATTAGGTCAGACAAAATTCCCCTGAAGAAAGGTAGGTAGTTTCGGGATAACTAGTCACTTAGAACTGTAAAAGAGCTGAATACCACATAAAATGTTCCGATATTAACCTGAGGGTATCATAAAAGAATTTAATTTATTCGATACAGAAAGGATACGCAGGACGGTATATCTAAATTTCGTCATCAATAGACAAAAGAAATATTAGAAACCTGGGTACAAGCAACGGAATTAATGAACTTTTCATCGATGTTTTCATAAAACCTCCAGCCGATTTTTCATACTACCTAATAACATCTACTATTTACTAACATGCTATGTCGCAGTTCCCGCAATTTACCCAATTTTTCGAATACACGAGGGGTGGGACGTAGCAGGAGATCGACTGTACGAGGTGGTTGAGTTCAAAGTATTGCAGTTCAATAAAATGCACTCCAATTTGTGCAATCTTCTAAATTGATGACATTATTACTATAATAAAAACAACGCAATCAAACGGAATGAATAATTGCAACTGGATCCCGTTTTCCACAATCACGAAAGGACTGATTGTTCCCTGAGGGGATAAAACGTTCACATCACGGCCGCCTAATGATTTGGTGTGAATGGGCTGATTGCTAAGTGATTGCGTGACACGTAATGTGAACAGCACTCGGCTCAACTGCCAGCTGAGCGTTGCAATCAAACCCCGAAACAAAAGCCGTACGTACAGTGAGCAATTTCTGGCTGTCTATTCCATAGTATTCCAACCAGAGTCCTTTGTGATTAGAGACGCTCCTCTGTGTAGTGAACCGACCTCTTGTTTTGTATTGCGCCTAACCGCTGAGTTCGCTCACTATCGAACAAGGGAGGATGAGTATTGTATCAAGAAAGTCAAATAATGAGAAATGATAATTGACCGTTGTGGGAGGTCATACCGCATACCGCATACACAATTTTTGTAAAGTCAAGTAAATTGAGCCAAACGAAGAATCACACGTGCACTGTGTATGTAGATGGCGGTCATTTTTTCAACTCGTAGTAATCAGACAAATGAGTTTAGAATGAACTTATTTTCGTCTATGGAGACCAATTGGAATAAATCGATCACACTTAAACTTATCCCGCACAAACTACTAGTATGTCCACGAGACTCTATGACTTTCATCCTGCTCTCTAAATTTGTTTTCTATCGTTCTGTCTGGATAATCAATATGAAGGTTTTGTGGCATCCGCCAACAGAGTTGTGAGAATCTGTGCCAGTAGCCTGTTATAAAATTTCCTCAACAACACTTCAGTTCCACACCGGGTGTTTATTAACTGGTTCGTTATCGTAAAAGCTATCACTTGCTGTTGAAACTTGGCTCATTTTCAGACTGGATCCTGGGTTTGAATCCCGGAAAAGGAAGAAGATGTGCAGTTTCGGTGAACTCTAATGAGAGTGAAACCCTAAGCATTTGCTTCACGAGTACACGAATGACTGAGACTTCTGCGGGACGATGAAGTTTGAGGGAACGTCAGTCTGAATCAATCTTACCTATCGCATAAAAATACTCCCGAGCAAGTGTGGCGCCAATATGAACAAAAACCTCTCCGACGTTGTGCTCTGTTGAGTCATTTCATGTCAACGGAATCGAACCGTGAACAGTTTTCTAATTCAAGCATGAGAAACCTTGTTTTTTCTCACTTTTCCGGACAAAATGACCTGTTTCATACTTATGCCTGAGAAATCGGATGTGGTTTGTGTAGTAATAGACTCCATGTGTTTGCGACTAATACTGCCAAACGACATTTATCCGCCAGTTTCTCGACGAAAATCTCTGTAAAAGAAACTCTATTAGACTGTGTTTGAATGGAACAAATCGAACGGGTATCATGACCCAAAATTATCGATCCGGTGCAGCAAAATTGTCACAAGATAGACTAAGTCTCCCAAGTTGCTAGTTTGCCCATCAAGTGAACGAAATTACTGCTTTTGAAGTTCCCCGTTGTGGACAGTGGGGTTGACCGCAGTCCCTTGATCGGAAACATTAATAACAACACATGGGGACAGGTGCCGCTTGAATCGATTCATCCCCAGGGGTGCAGTTGGACGCATCCATATGAAATATGATTCACTGATTTGGGATTTTTTAAGCGAACAAATGCGAACAAATTATCTGTTTTTGGGTATTATTCGGTACAACGGGAACTTTTAGCAGTAGAAGTTCAGAACTGAATAATTTCTGCCTACACAGAGGAAGATAGATCGTCTTTGTTGTCCAAACTGAACTGTAAATTATATCACGGTACGGATTATAGAAAGCCATGTTTCCGGTTGTGACAAAGCTCTTATGTTTGCTAATAAACCCTGTGTCATTTATATAAATGACGTATAGTTTCGGTGAAATAATTTCGAGAAAGTTTAGCTTCAAATTCGAGCTGTAAACTCCCGCTAAAATCCACACATTTTAACCTGGAATAACTCCCTGTGTATAGGGATTTATCTGTTAGTGTTTAATCTTGTATTCTTGTTTTGGCAAAAAAATTAACAGATAAAAATTGGACTAGTGTATCCATTTTGAAGTGGTTCTTGCCCTATCCAGTGATCAACATACAGCAGCAACGATCCAGATCGATTTTACACTCCGAAACAATGATTAGTATTTGGATGAGTTTTGCCAATGTGTAGATTTGTACAGTGTTCAACTACAGGAGCATATCCGGTAAAAAGTAATCACTGTTCAAAGCTGATCTGATGTTTACGCAATAGGTTGGGTCGTTTTGGTTCCCAATAAGTGTACATTGTGGGTGTTTACGATCCTTTCTGCATTGTCGCTCTGCTCTCCTCACCGGTCCATATAATTCTTGCAGTGTGTCTGCACAATAATGACTTCTAGTTCAATGTAGTGGACTACTTGAAAGTCAGAATGTTAAAAAAAAACTTGTCTTGTCGTAATGCATTGGATACAGAGAAGTGTGACTGGGTAAGTCATACGGTGCGATCTGGATTTGAAATGTTATGTGTGTACGATATGCTTGTTCAAACACATAATGAAAACGTGTTTTGTTTTTAAATACCCCTTAACAATCTTGTCCTTCGGAACTATGAACTCGAAACAAGTGACACACAATGGGCGGGATAGAAAAACACAGTCAGGTGCGGGTGCTTTCAGTCAGCTCTCTACCTCCAATTGTACGAATAGGATATCATGATTGAACAGTTATATAATTGCAGTGAGTTTGGTGAGCATTTGTCGTTGTTGTTATTGTTGTTGTTGTTCTTGTTGGTATGTGGAGCTCAGGAGAGCTGATCCCGACGGTTGATAGAACAATTAACTCACCAACTCACTCATGAACCTAATCCAGCAGTCTTGGCACTTGGAGCACATGGGGCTAAAACAAGCATAATAATTCTCAAATGTTAGATAACGGACACTGTGTACCCAAAACCAATTCATGTAGGATTATAGTTGGCCTCCAGAGACAGATAGTTCACAAGATGGATCATGATGTGCAAATGGAGATTTAAACATGTGTGGCCATCCGAGCCTATGGAATGACACATACCCTGGAGCGACCCGTTACAACTTTCGGCCAACTGTGATCAATCAAACTTCACGGGTGCCGTCAGCAAAGCGCAGGCGTGTCACAGCTTCTGAACTACATACAATAGGTAGATTGTACCAACCAGTCAGAGACCGTGTGGCCCAAACAGACGCAGAACGACGCCAGAAATACTGGAACGCGATTGGCTGAAGCCCTGATGACCAATGAGCATGTTTTGTACATATCAGTTAATCTCCCTTATGTCTTCCAATAAACGATCTACTACTTGAGACCAATCTTCTCCCCTCCGGGAACAGCTACATGTAAGTTAGCAAAGGAATTATGGAAACGACTGAAGCCACTCATCGCTCGACATGAGTATAGCTTCATGAACTCAAGGCAATTCCTGAACAAGCTCAAAACTGTCAACATTCATGGAGACGAAATAATGGACTCGTTCGACGTCAGCGCTTTCTTCACTTCGATCGACTTGAACCTGGCAAGATCCACGATACGGGAATTGATAACGGAGCACCCAGCAAACAAACCAATGGAACCAGTGAACTCATGAAACTATGCATGCAGATACACTTCAAATTCGAGAGTGAAATCTACGAACAGCTGAAAGAAACACCAATGGAATCGCCAATTTCTGGATTCATAGCCGAAGCCGTAAGGCAAAAGCTGGAGAAAAAGGGATTGACAATAATCATCCCAAACTTTTGGCTCCGATACGCTGATGACACACTGGTCATCTTGAAGAAGTCGGAATTAGAATGGACACATAACTTCATCGATGATACATTCAATAGCATCAAATTCGCAATGGAGACAGAGAATAATGAACTACTGGCATTTTTGGACATCTGGATTATCAGAACGCATCAAAAATTGGAGACGTTCTGCCGCAAAGCAGCGCACACGGATCAAATTCTAAACTTCAAAAGTTTTCATCTACACAGTCATGAAAGATGCTGTGTTAGAACCCTGATCGGAAGAATTCAAATGCACTGCAGCACCGGCAGACTCAAAAAGAAAGAAGAAAGATACCTTCTCAGAGTATTTGCTCGCAATGGCTACACCCGCAACTTCACCAAAAGTACTCTGACTGAAAGAAAGCAACGGACAACAGATGGAGAATCCAGATGAAGAACGGCCTTCAAATTTCGGCCGTGCTGCATTTGTTGTGCTCCAATGAACAATTTATCAACTTTTACGTCATACATTGAATTTATTTGTTTGAATCAGGTTTTCTTTCATCGCTTTCATGATGACGTACGCCCGGGAATTTTTAAAGAATTTGCAACATTATGTGTTACCGCTCAAGGGTGGCACTCTCCATCAGTTCAGTCGTCAAGTTAAAAAAAGATACAAAAGATGCAGACCGCCCAGAACAGATTTCCTCAGAAAACACCGAGCAGGCTGGCAAGTGACCTTACGTAACACAAAACCTCAGAAAATTTCTATCCCTGTCATTTGTTCATCAAACGTACGGTGACTATTTGGCAAAATGAGCGACTTCATGAAACTGATAAGAACGAAAAAATGCCGTGCATTGGGGATAGTTATACTGCAAGAAACGTGGTTGCGTCCTGATATCAACGGCTCTCTGGTTGAACTTGATTTATTTGACATTTATCGGTTGAATAGAGACTGTTTACTACGAATTCGAGGCAGTGGTCTAATAACCTACACCAAATTGTCTTGGTGTAAGTGTAAACAGATTATCTTCAGTTACAACTTAGGATATATCTCATGTCTTTCGGTTAAATGTAAACCCTGTTTCCTCAGTAAATATTGTTTCATCTTGGCATACAACATTTACATAGCACCTTCCAGTACAACTTCTGATGTACAGACGTTTGCTGGTGTATTTACATCCGAACTTTCTAACTACACGGAACGCTCTCTTTTTATTGTTAGTGGTGACTTTACCCATCCAGATAGTCATTTCTTGACTGGTCTCTCACTCACCATAATCTTGTAAATTTCTCCACAAGAGGCAACGCGCAGCTTGATCTTGTGTTTTCGAACAATCCTGACCTGTTTGCTGTGCAAATAGGAGTCCCTCTGGCAAATTCCGATCAGTGCATCATCAATGGTTTGCCAAAAGTCTACTCAAAGAAACATCATAGCACATTGATACGTACACCTAGCCAGAAGATTTCTCATAGGTTGTGACCGGGTTCACTTGGCATTACTGAGAGAAATGGTCTCTGGCAAAAATTTTAAACAGTTCTTTGATCCAAGTGTCTCGATCGTGTGTGAGTACCTCACGAGCAATTTGAACTTCTGCTTTGCCATGTGCTGCCCCATAGCCCCTATATACATCAGTCCCGCCAGATCTTCTTCTCCCACTTTGAAGACCCTCAGAGGAACCAAGGAATGGGCATATAAAAATCATGATCGACCATTAGTTAAACAAATGTCAGTGCTGACCAAGAATGAGATCCAAAATCTTGACAATTTCTACATTGAAATCCGTCTTGGTGACCTTAATTGCAAGCAAACCTGGAGCGGTATGAAAAATCTTTGTGCAACAAAAGTCAGACTACGCGGGCCCCAACCCACAGCAAATGAACGCAACTGCATGTTTTCCACGTCGACTGAAACTGAAGTATCGCATCCTTATCTCCAATCGGGTGACCATCGTGAAGTTTCACGTGTCAATTCAAATCAGGTGCGTGCATAGCTGAAGTGCCTAAAATTATCAAAAGCTTCCGGTCATGACGGACTATGTCCAGCCGTCCTCAGGGAATGGGCGCATTATCTGGCGGAGCCAGTTTTCGGTATTTTCAAACGCTGCTTCGAGGAAAAAAAACTGTCGACTGCTGGAGACCTGTGCGCATTACATCATTCCCCAAAAGGAAGCTGAGAAACTACGACCAATCGCCTGTGCTTCTATTTTACTAAACATTTTCGAAAAGTTAATGCTCAGCAACATTATTCCCAATGCTGGACAGATAGATGACAACCAATTCGCTTATCACAAACAACGTTCTATCTTAGATGCTCTAGCTCATTTGGTAAACTCACTTTTGTGCTCCCTAGACATGCACGGTAGGGCATTTCGTGTGTGTTTCCCTGACTATAGTAACGCTTTTAACTGTGTTGACAGGAACAGCCTTTTGTCGCAAATCCGAGGTGCTAGACTGTCAAAAAATATCCATCTCTCTACTCCAAGATTATTTTGCTGGTAGAACGCAATTCACAAAGTTTCTTTGGAAAAACATCTGACTCGCTACCAGTCAACTCAGGGGTGCCCTAGGGAGCAATTCTGTCACTCTTTCTTTTCTTTCTATGTTCGTGACCTTCCCACTAACCCAAATGATCTTCTCATTAAGTATGCTGATGATGTCAAAATTGGTTCCAAATTCCAAGGTGACTTCTGCTTCTCACATCTTCAAACCGGTTGATCTGCTTTGAACTTATGATCTTCGTCTTTCAAGTTATCTCTCAATGTATCTAAATGTAGCGGTTTCACCTTTTTACTCACCAAAGGAGAACGGCTACCCTCTTTTGAAAGAAATTGTTCGGCACTCTATGTTGACAACCAGCCTGTTCCCCCAGTAAACTCTCTACAATACCTCGGTATCCGTATCCACCAAGATTTCACCTGGACCTCACATTTAAATTCTACTTTTGTATAGATTCGACGGTTGTGTTTCTTTATTTACCGCTTGCATTCTTTAAAAGTTTCACTGTATTTACTCACCCGATATGTATCTTCTTGTGTTGTTGCTAATCTTCTCTACTGCTCCCCAATTTTATTTGCCGGTCTTGGAGCTAAAGATTACATTATTCTACGCCGGTCTATTAAAATTATTTCTCGCACAAGCTGTATTCCTTATTTGCACTTGCTTAACTTTATCGCCGATAAACATTTTACCCCTTGAGATAACTTCTGTAACAATATTCTATCAGACACCACTCACCCATTACACACAGAACTTAAACAGTGCATATCCACTTCTGTAACTAGATTTCGTTATAAACTGGCGTATGCTCGTACCACCGCCTATCGTTTGTCCGTCATTCCCTATCTTTCGAGATATCTAGCTCAGAAGGCATCCGTTAGAGAACACTTCTTGAATTTCCTACGGAATAGATATTCATTTTTAAACTTGTACTCCACATTCCTTTGAATTGGTGATACTGTTATTTTCACTTTTTTGTGACTGTATGCCACGATAAATGTTCCTGGAGTTCAAGAAGCTGCGCGTCCATCCATTTGGATAAATAAAGCAATTTTTTTACTTGACTTGACTACATCAAAAACATTTCGGAAATGACAGCAAGACTGCTCAGATCACATTGATCATCCAGGTCATCCACAAACCGACCACCTGTCAAAGGAGAATTATTTTGAAACCAAGCGATAGAGAACAAGGGAGAACGACAAGATCAATTTTATCCACAAAATAAACTGCAGGAACTGCCGAAAACACTATATCGTACAAACTGGAAATAACTATCAAAAACGAACCGTTACCAGCGATGGATAATCAGGAGACCTGACCCATGATCGTTGATTTTCCCCGCACAAAGATCAGGAATGTTCAATATTCGACTTCGAACCAGAAAAAATCATCGATCAATCCCAATCAAAACACGTCAGAGAATTTCTAGGGGCTTAGTACTCATTCATCAATCAACTCAACAAACAAGCAGATCGAACTGAATCATATGTACACGCCAATGCAACTCAAGGGTCAAATGACGCAACAAAATAAGTCACGCGGTGACCTAAGAACGGACCAAGAACGCAAGAAAGACATAACCCCTCCCCACCATCCACTTCACCTCCTCGCTGCATTTCAACGGTGAACTAGGCGGTGGAGGAGAACGGGTTTACGTAGTGTACGGCCATTTCACAAGCACTGAAGATGTCACCACTGAATGGAATTAAATTCATCCGAGCTCCCGGAACCGATTTCCAATTCCTAGTCAGAAGTTCCTCCTTCGGGCGTGTGGTACATAATCCGTGGTAGCACATCCATGCGGATTAAAGGCTATGCTCACCTCTAGAAATTACTCATTTGGCACAGAACAACAACAACAACAACAACAACAACCGGAATGAGGTGAGCAATAACCCGTTTCCGAGTCAGGTTAATCCAATAAGAACACTGAACCAAACTGGAAGCCTGTATATTGGAACAGAAATGCGCATTGGAGAGTATTGGTACACATACAACAAAATATCTCATTTGGAACAAGTCTTCAGCAGTCCCACAAACATACTCCCTAGTTCTCATTTTGAACCAAACATTTCGCTCCGTGAGGTCTTGCGCATGTTTAATCGTTGAGGGAAATCGACGATTGCACCCGTTTGCGCACTCCAACCATGCTACTCACGAGTGTCAGTAGTACATCATAGCAACAGCAGCAGCAGCATGATTAATGGTTATCAATTAGGGATGAGCCACAACGCTATAGTATTCCAAATGCGCCTATCGCATATCGGTCTATTGTATCTAAATCCCAAGCAGTATATTTGACAGTATAATTAGATTTCCTGGCACCAGTATGTTGTTGCAAATGAGCTTTTATCTGCCTTTACCCAATCCAGCAAACGGAATTTCCATGCAGCTCGCAAATCGATGACGATTCTGCTCTTGGAACAAACAAAAAAACAGGCATACTCAGTTTTCCTACCGGTCTGCACATATTCCTAATTACCACCCAACTTTGCTGACTGTTTGACCTGCCTGGACTTTGATTCACGTTGAATATTAGTATTAATTTATTTGATCAATTTGAGGATGTGATGTTTGCTGTGTATGTACGAGATACTAACTCGAATTGCTCAGACGTTCATCAGCTTGATCATCAATCTTTGGCCAAACATGATTTGACCGTGTGCATCGGCTTCCTCTGCCATGTTCAGTTCAGATGTGGCGAGTCTCTACTCGAATCCCTTTGGCTATGTTTCAACTACAGCATATGGTCGATTGGTCAGCTAGTCCACCGACCGGACGGTGAACCGGATGAACTAAACGATTACCAATTCCGCCGCCTAATTCCGGGAATTTCGTCAACTAAACGCGATTGGAAGGGCACAAATTTTACATTTTGTCATGGCAGAGTGTGTCAGATAGATACTTAGACATTCCTAGCTATCTGTCTCGTCGATCAATTGTGAGAAGATTAAACGCAAGGTTATTAACATCTTGTGGGATTAATTTTCTTCCGATATTGACGAATTTGCGTACGAGCTTCTGATCTCAGAGAAACGTTCAACTCCAGGACATAGGCTTTTGTAAAAAAAATATGTGATACTTTTCAATTTATTGAGTTAGATACATTTCACATGAAATAATGTGATTTTTATATCTCAGTTAAAAAAACCAAACCACATCTTTGATCATTTGAGTGGCAATTGGCTAATCGAATCAGGTGATGATACCTCATTTCTAGCTCGAAAATGTAAAAAAATAAACAAAATGCACTTCTTGTCTCGCCGTGAATCGTGTTATAACGAAGCACACTATAGATCGCTGAAGGCGTCTCCTAACAAAGTACTTCTATTGTAAATGTCTTCAGCCCAGTGGGTTTATTCTCTGTCCCCAATATAACTGATGATACATCAGTCGAAGATGCAGTGTGTTTCAATCCCGGTTGGTTGACCGACCAATCATCCGCGGTCAGGTAAAATCAAACGAAAATGAACGGATCTCCTGGATCTAACTGATCTTCGTGCTTTATATAACTGACCAATTAACCAGGTTGTGAAAGCTTCCAACCGAGACTAGTGCTCAGATGAGCGATGCACGATGTTCGCAGCAAGCTCGCCACGATGAGTCGTGCTATATCGTGTAAATGAAAATTGAAAAACCGTCTGATTATCTGCCCGGTGGCCGGGTGGGTAGCATGCTTGCGTCCTGTCCGTGAGATCTTCGGTTCGCGATCCTCAGTTGGGTCGATGAATTCGGGCACTGATGATGAGATCGAGCTGGGATGAAATGCCTGGTACAGCGTTTCTTAGCTTTCCAGTTCATACTTCATTTTCTCCATACACAACGGATCGACTTGACACTCGCTCAACCAGCTAATTTTCCTCATGCTTTTCGATAAATCATCGGAACTGGAGCTTTAAAACATCTGTGTATCGAATGTATTCTTTTTACTGTACTAGTGAGCAGTAATTGAACCCGTTTTCAAAAATAGAAATAGTAGCGATGAAGCTCGTTTTCAGCGATCGGTAACCGTAACATTATATTATTCAACATAGCAGTAATTGGGGAAAAATCCTTTCGAGGAATCGGAACCTCACAACAGATAACTGGGGTTTGAGGTCATTTTCGGATTGGTTCAGCGAATCGGCTCTTTGTTCATGTATCTGATTATCGATAACTCTCTCTCTCTCTCCCGCCGGATGCGGGGCTTTTGGTGGGTGGGTCAGGGTAGTTTATGCACCTGGACCTCCGCTGACACATTTCTCCTGCCTGTGTTGTGTTTAGCATATGACAGAAAACCCACGTTGATGGAAGATAGTGATAGATAGGGCGCTGGCGGCCCGATGGTAACATCACCAATTATCACCCCGGAGGACGAGTGTTCGAATCCCATCACCACCGCCTGACTTTCCCCATTTGCATGTTGTATGGCAGCCCTTTGATTGACCGCTTACGCCTTCCTGAACACTGTATCTTTGTATATATTCAATAAAAGGAAGTAAAATGAAAAAGAAAAAATAACAAGAAAAGAAGAACCCTCACGCAAACTAGTTGCGGTGGAGGGTAGGTTGTACCGGTCACGTGCACAGTGGGTTTAGGTTTGGTTTGATGTGATGTGGTTTCACTGCACAGGACCGGACCTCGATTGTTCAGCCTCGGACAATCGCGCGACTGTACAGTGCATTATATGCCGTTCCACAGGAACGGGTAAGATAGTACACGCAGAGCTGAGCAATTTATTTTTTTTGTAGAGCGAACACAATTGGATTAGATGTGAATATATGTGAATATGAGGCTTTTCTGCATGGAACGTCGTCCCGATAGCGTTTTATGATCTAATTTATAAGCTGTTTCCTTGTAAACCTAAATGAATATATAATGATCATAATCCGACGTTGCTATTCTGTACCGTTTCCCATTTCATTGAATCACTTTGTCAAATGAGCGTTCCATCGGCCCATTGCAATTTGAGGTGTCTCGGAAGGGTCGCCGATTTTCTTCTGCCAAGTACACATCACGCAAATCTTATTGTTGTTTCTTCTGGGGGAAGAAAAAAATAGTTGAACAATGAAGTCAGAAATATGGGTTTGCACGCTGTATCCATGGTCATTTGGCTGCATCTGTACACGTGCATGTACTGCAGTCTAAGTGATTTTTTATATAGTCAGTGAGATAATAAATATAAGACAAAGGCAACATCGCTAATCACAATGGACAACACGACACAAAAAAGGGGGGCCGAGAGAGGGTAGTGGACCAATCACCAGGGCAAAACGAATGTGGCTAGCCATTCGCATTGTTTGCATAGATCGGGTTTGAGAGAGTATGAATGGCTATAGAGCCTCGGCAAATTTCAGTAACTTTGTGCTTGTTGTGTTGTGGATAACTTGAAATGCGTGGTTTTGAATGACAGTGTTTTTGTTCAAATAAGTGTTGCATTACTGAAGATCCTAATCTTTTCTGCTCATTCGATGACGTAACAGCTACAAACTTATCGTTCACTGCTTTCCTAAACCACATCGGGATGTGTTGGGCCATTTGGTGACGTAACTGCCCCTCTACCATGCTTATGTAGATAACCGAGCATCCACACTTGAATTGGTAAATACAATCTGATTTAGCGGAGGGAGGCAATAGTTCTTTCACCGATGTCGTTGGTATCCGGGTGGTAGTGAAGACAATGACTGGGTCAACTGCGTAATAGACCCGATCGACGGCCGAGTTCAACCGTTTCCTAACCAGTTCAGTCACGTCATCGTGTGTGTATCATAACTTCAATAAAGTTTTCTGTTTGGGGATAGTTATTAGATTGTCTAGTTTTGATTTTACTTTACTCTGCTTGGCCACGAATGCCCCTGGATATCCATTTGCTTGGAGCGCCTCTTTTAGGACGTCGCTTTTATTGTTTAAACAATCCTCTGTGCATAGTTCACGAGATCCATCAAATAGTGCTCAAACGAGACCAATTTTGTATTGCATGAGAGCGAAGCTCGTGAAATGCAAGTATTACCCGACCACGTGTTCTTTCGGAAGAGAAATCTTTTGATTGATCCATCTGACGGGCGAGTAAAATTTGTGTCTAATAACTCGATGTGGTCATCCCGTTCGTGGTGACGAGTAAGCTGGATGCTGGGATGAATTGCGTTGAATCAATTGAAAAGGTTTTCTCCGTCATCCTGGGTGTTGTTTATGACGAGGATGTCCCTCTTTTTTGTGTTAGTCTATGATGTGGTCCGTTGTGATTAACCTTCGACTCACATTCATTATCTCGCTGACTATAACAATCAGTATGTGCAGTATATATGCACGTGTGTACAGGTTGTTCATTATACCGTGAACACTGTACGGAACCATCTAATCGACGATGGACAAAGACATTGGGAAAAAAACAATTTTTTTCCGTTATTTTCCAATTTGCAATCGGAATGTTAATTGTTGAGTATTCAAGCATCTTATTTAAGCTTTATTCACCGCGAACGGTAATTTACGACATGAATGTTGTTAGTTCATGAGCAATGCATCGCGACCGACTAAGAAATCGGGCAGAGTAAGAAGACCTCGCAGAAGACCGGAACAGGGTTGTGCGAGGAAGCATACAGTTCTAAAGAGACTGGTTGGGAGATCTACATGAAACGGATTCAATTAGCGGTGGGTCATTTGCTTTGTGAATAACGCGTGAGACGAGTTTGTATGTTTTGAAACGGTGAAGTAAGCGTGAACGTCAAGGGATGACCGGCTATCTCTGGACGTATGTGATGAGGGTATGAAGAGAAGTTTAAACTGAGCATTCCTGGGAAAGACGTACGGGAAACCAGAACACCCAAAAGGGGTTGAAGTACAAACATGAAGAAAACAGAGGGTCAGGAATGAGGGGCGGAAAACGCTTTCAAGTGCAGGAGATCAAATGACAATTTTTTGACCTTTGCGTTTAAGGGAACAGTTTGATCAGAACAACATAAACTGCAATCATTGAAAGTTTCGACATAACTAACATTTACTAACTTTACTGCAGCTGGCTCCGTGGAAAGTATAAGCTGGTTCTAGGCATAATCATGATGAAGTCCATGGAGTTCTTTGGGAGTTTGGTGCGAGAGACGTCCCCAAAGTCACTCGGCGTTTTTTTATTTTGAGGGTACACCTCTAGCCTTTACACAACCAATTGCGAACTGTAAGGCAGCAAGAAGTAATCCCTCGCCTCGGAACTGAGGGGGTCAATGACTTTAGTTTTAAAAGATGAGTCACATCGACCTGTGTCATGACAACGTCATTGGGCTTATGTGGCTTTTAAACAGAAGCCAGTTGACCAGCCTGAAACCCACCGCACCCTGGTAGTGCCGCCGCTGTTTGTTCGTGATTGCTTATTTATTGCGGTATGCCACAACTTATTCACAGTTAACTTTCTTCGGTGACGATGTGCTCCTGTCCACAACCCGGGGACGCGGCTAGTACCATCCAGCTCTGCTTAACCCTAGCATTTATCTGTTGATTTGCTTACTGTGGGACAGAACTATACACGGTTGTGCGTAATCTTTCTTTGTGAGAAGTGAGACCAGTATGTTTACATATTTGGAGGGATCGCGAGTTATGTGCAGTGAACTACTCAGCAAGGTTAGTAAGGTTCAGTTGGAGGATGAAGTTAACAGACGCATCAGGGTGGGTGATTCCGACAACACAATATCGTTCGTATATCTAATGAGCAGGGGAGTTGGAAATGAAGGTATGGATGAAATGCATGTGGAAAATAAAACCGAGTGCAGAGTGATACCCTGTAGTTTCTTATTGTATTGTATTATATTCAAGTGTTAGCGAGTTATATATACAAGCTTTCAGTCAAAAATAAAACATCATTACAATTCTGGTAGAGATGAGAAACTGGGATGTAAAACGTACAAATATATGAGTGTATTAGAAAGCCCAGAAAGAACAATCTCTTTCTCGGTTAGTATCCGGGCAATATAGGGTTCCAAAGAGTTTCTGTATGCAGATATGCGAGAGGGGATAAGTTTGTAGTTAGAACGGGTGGAAGGGTGAGATTTGCATGCAGATTTATTCTCATCATCATCGTATAGCGAGACACATTGAAGCGAGCTTCATTGATCGCTGCCAAGCTCACAATGTACACAAATCAAGTGATAAAGCACAGGATGGGGAGTGATTAGTTCTAATTGAAGGGAGGCAAAGAAAGTGGACCTCTATGGTCAACTAGCAGAGTAAACAGTCTCAGTGTGCATACATAACCTTTTAAGCATACTGACTTGATAAGAAATGGTAACAAAATTACCACTGCTGTCGGTTAGTCGCCATATCTTTCAATGCCTCCAACCAGCCAGTTGCAGTCTTACGGACCCCAACCTGGAAGACGAGAGACACCGATTCGACCTAATCACTCGGTGCATTTCTTCATGCCTCGCTTCCACGTCATCTGTTGACCACCACGCGGTTCCTTCCAACCTGGACCCGCAACTGCAAATAAGGCGCAGTGCGGCAGACGATGGCTGGACATGCGCAGTACGCATCCTAACCAGCAAAGCTGACTAATCTGAATTCGATGGGACAACGAATTCTCCATCGAATCATTACCAAACACACGACGCCTCACCTCAGAGTTGCTTACAAGCTCGCTCCATTCAACCCGAGCCAAACTGCGTAAACATCTGCAGTCGAATACTTCAAGATGACGAATATCTTCCACGCGCAAATTTAGGATCTCGCAACCATAGAGCAGAACTGACCGCACAGTGGCGCAGTGTACTGGACCTTTCAGTTTCAACGAAACGTCGCGTCTGCACCAAAGGTGTTTCAATCCTGCGTAAGATGCCCGAGCCTTGGAAATGCGTGCGGTTACTTCATTGACTACCGTCATTTGCAACGCAGCTACCTGAGATGATGAAACATTTCAATACAGCTAATTCTTGACCATCAAGCATCAGCGATTGACACCCAGTCTTGTAGCATCAGCTTGCACTTTCAAGGTGCAAAGCGCATGCCGAAAGGAGATAGAGAACTTGCTAGTCTGTCAAGAGCGCATTGCCCATCCTCCATAGATTCAAACAGGCTTACGATGTCATCAGCGTACTCTAAATCGCCCAGTTTTTCTCCAGCTGCCCATTCAATATCTACGTTTTGGAGACCAGTAAGTGCGTTCTGCAGAACTTCGTCTACGACAAGATCGAACAGAAATGGCGAAATAGGACACCCTTGACGGACACCGTTCCTGGTTTCAAACGATTTACTTAGCCCACCGTAGACCCTTACGCCACCAGAAGTATGCAGATACAACGACCGCAATAGGTTTATATACTTCCGCGGCATTCCATTGTGGAACAGCGACCCCAGAAGAGCTTCACGGTCAACTGAATCGAAGGCTCCTTTTAGGTCAAGAAACACTGCAATTGTTGGCCGCCGATTTGTGTGAAGCAGTTCGAGGACTTGATGCAAAGTGAAGATTTGGTCGATGCACCCGCGACCTGGTCGGAATACGGCTTGTTGTTCGTGGATATTCCTCCCCCTTCAAGGGTGTCAGGCTGCGAAGTATCACAGAAGTCAACACTTTTGTGATTATCGGAACTAAACTAATCTCACGGTGGTTAGCGCAGTCGTTGCGTGATCCCTTCTTGAAGATCGGGAAGATCAACGATTCACTCCAGGACAAAGGGATACGCTCCTCCGTCCACATGCTGCGAAGTAAGCTAGTAATCGAGTCGATAAAAGAATCTCCGCCCACCTTGAAAATAATAAGGAGAAGCCCATTCGGTCCCGCAGCTTTTCATTTCTTCAGTGATTGAATGCAGCTTAGTACTTCCGATTCTGATGGGAGCTCGCATGTTACCACCCATGGGGTTTCCGCCGTAATCCCTAGGATGACCGCATTAGCACTGGGTCAATTGAACTGTCCACTAAAATACTCTACCCAGCGATCAAGTCGTTGTTCTTTATTGTGGATGCTTCGTCCTGTTTTATCGCAAATGGTTTCACTGACCGGTATGCAACGACCTCCAGTGCTGCATATCACGTGAAATAGTCTTTGACTATTCCCTGATGGAAAAGCTACCTCCATTTCACTAGCTACTTCGGCCCACCAATTTTCATGATCTCTCTTAAGGCTATTTCTGAGAGAAACAATGCTTTCGACGAACTTCGGGCTTAGTCCCGCAAGCAAAGCTTGCTGCAGAGTGCATCAATTTAATCTGATTCCACTGTTGGTCTACTTCACTATGTCACGGCTCTTGTCCCAGCTTCTCCTCATAACGTGCGCATACAGCTGGATCGCGTAGACGATGGTCAGCTAATTGAGGAGGCGATTTCTGTCGATGACCAATGAGTCGAACAGAGAACACTAGCAGAACTAATGCATGCACATTGGTCAACGTGTAAAGGATGGGTGGAATCAGATAGCATATTGTCAACAAACTTCAAGCACGCAGCAATATGGGCATTGCACATATTGCCAATCAGAACAGATAACGAAACTTGGGGGACACGGCTGATCATTGGGAGGCCACGTCTCATCAACTTAAAATCAGCCTTCAGCAAACCAGGGGAAATCGCAGGAGAGCAGTAAATGAGTATAGGGAGAACATACTGTTGAATAAAAGCGTCTATCACCGACACGTCACAACAGAAGTGGCGCGATCTTCTAATCTCAAAAGAAAGAACTTTCAGTTTGCGAGCAACAGTTCGGGTATGTAAAGACCAGCGAACGATACTTCCAAATGTGACACCCGAGTACTTCAAGTGGCCGGCCCTGTTCATCGGCTTTCCATGAATCTGTAAGTTGCCGGAGGGGGATGGGGTACGGTTTAGAGTAAAAACATACATTCAAGACATTTTTCAGGATTAAGATTAAGACCGGATGAAGTGGAACATGAAACGAGGTGGGATAGGTTGGTGTTATATTCAACCAGTTCTGATTGGTTAGATACAGAAACGGAAATGGTTATATCATCAGCATATTTAAAATGTTGTCCAGGGGAAGTAATGAGTAAGCCACTGATAGAAGTCGAAAAAATATAGAGTGGTAGGAGAGCACCTTCAATTACACCCAAGCTAGTGAGTGATGCGGTTGACTGTGTTCGTCCCAATTTCACATACTGATATATGTGCAAAAAGTAATCAACAAGCCATTCAAGAAGAGTGCGGGGCATCTAGTCAGAAGCGAAGAACACTCAAAAAATGCATCGATCTACAGTTCCTCGTCCCAAAAAACTGAATTGCATAAAGGTCGTCCACCAGTTTTATTTCACTGTTCATCATGCACGATAACCGTTGCATTTCGACCCACCTGCCACATTGAAATGCACATTCCTTTTCACGGCGAAGACGTTTGAGAAAAGGTGATAATCTTCTGTCATAGAACAGCGTAGGTCAAAAACACAGGTCCGCTCTTTTCCCGATATGTGTTCACGGTTATTCGAATGAAGTTAGATGCGAAGGTTCGAGGTGATCGAGAGAGCATCTTTGTCCTGTGTGTTGCGTATACAGATTGTGAAAACAGGTAAATTAAAATGTTGTATAGTGGGTAAATTACAAAGCTGATGCTCATTAAATCCCATAGGATTTGTACGCACACTGGGTTCGGTGGGTTAGCACAATTTAATTAGCAAATTACAACATTGTACACCCACATGTGCTGAACGATTCGGTGAAGTTCAATGCTTCATCGAGCAGCAAATTGAATGAATCGATGGTTGGAGCACAAATAACTTGAGGTGGAAGAGAGTTTTAGGTATTAGAGAGTCTGAGGTTGAAAGGGTGACGCCTGAAGGAGGATGGTAAAAAGTGACGTGTGAACGGTGATCAAATTGTGAAATAATCTGTGAGTAATGCAGATATGGTATGTGAAATCACACTCGGAAGACTAAATGTTTTACAACTTAGACCTGTCAACACAGTTCAAGGTGTAGCTGGAGTCCAAGGACCATTTTCTGATAGCTTTCGTAATTCCATCGAGTGTTGCTGCTGAAACATAGTGAACCAGGGAAGCTAGGGCACTCAGTGTAGATCCGTTGTTCACATAAAAAGAGGTTATCCTCGAATTATGTGGCTAAATGATTTGGGGTGCAATTTTGTCCAGTTTCATCAAGAGTGAAGTGGTGAAAAACGGTCCAAGTGGAGTGCATATCGCTTCACACAATAGCACGTTTATCCTGCATCACGGAACGATTCAGGGCTGCGCCGGGAGGCGAGAGTGTTTCATCCGAGAGTATTCAGACTGAATGACGTATGAGAAAGCGGTTTCGAACATGAATTATACTGTGTTCTGCTTTCGCACAATCTGTCATTCTGCAAATCCTAATCGGCCTGTGATGAAAGATACCAAACGGATTTTCTAATTCACACTGTTAATAGAAACAAACACGTACAAAATCTGGTAATGACTGGGTGAAACGTTTTGAGAGTCATTTACTAGGAAACCATGGCCAGTCCCGTTCGTAAACTTGATGCTTTATTTTCGATCGGCCAAGGATGTTATACCTGCAACTTCTTTAATAAATAATTACACCTTACTTGATTCGTCCGAAAAAATTTTTCCAAAACGGGATCTATTGATATTCAGTAGTGTGCTCGGAGCTTCACTCCTATTTCTGCTTTCACTTTCTGACAAATTTGTTTGGACTGACACTCATGAACATTGCTTAGGTGAATTGCTAAATGTTCTGCAGACTGATGCTTTACTTCACCCATTCAATTCCAAAATTCATTCCACTGTTATTACTGATGCATGATAGAATTGGTGCGATTCTTGAACAAACTTACCATCCAGCTATTTTTATGTCTCGCCGGTTAACAGCAATTGAACGCGGCTATGCTCAAACTCATCCCGAAGCCTTAGCTGTGTATTGGGCAGTCAAGCGCCTCCTTTTTGGTCATCATTTCACCATCGTCACCGATCGTGAAGCCTTTAAATTCATTTTCGATCCTGGGAAATCCCTTTCCAGAACCTCTGCAGCTACGGTTCAGCGTTGGAATATCTCGCTCAGTGCACACAATTGAACATTGCAGCACCAAACACACCCGACACGTGGATTATATTTCACGTCAATCGCTACCCGCGTGTGACCCAGAGGACATTCAGGATTCACTACTAGTACAACCTCTACCTATGGGCCGTCAAGAGCTTATTCGTGACATACGTCGTTATTTCTCTGCTGTGAAGAATGCTTTGCGAAAGGGGCAGAATGTACGAACCCGGAAGCGATTTTCATATCACTGTGCTAGGCATGATGAACTTTCAATTACACCTGAGGGATTACTGTGTTTGAATGACAGAATTGTTATTCCACCGACATTGTGTAAAGCTGCGCTTGACGACGTCTATTCCGGCCATCTTGAGATAGAAAAGATGAAGTCATTAGCTAGATTAACTTGTTGGTGGCCGAACATGGATGCCGACCTATGTTCCAAAGCAAAGAGCTGCCCTGATGCTACCACAAAGCTTAACAGTTGCCATTCAAGTAGGCTCCGTGGCCTGTTTCAACTGAGGCTTGCTAACCCGTCCATGCTCATTACGATGGTCCGTTTCTCCATGGAATGTATGCTCTTGTTGTCATTGGCTCTTTCTCTAACCGACCAGAGCTGGTTTTCACTAAGTTATCCTCGTCAGATTTTATTATTCATGCTTTGCGTAGAGTTTTCAACTGCGAAAACTGTTTCAGAATGGCTGCATAGTATTGGATGCTAACAAGTTACTACTATTACATGTTATTACTGCTTTGAATCCAACCACATTTTGTGAACTCCAGAGAGGGTTTGACCTGTTCCTTTTACAATATCGTAATTCTGTTCATTTTTCCACTAAAGAAACACCCGCTAATTTTTCCAAAGGTCAAGATTTGAGATTCAATTTATTGTGTGTCAATTCTTCTGAAGTTGTATTGACAATGACCTAAGACCTTCTTCAGAAATTTTTCTAAAGTCCTCAGGTCATAGAATGCTTCAACTGCTCGACAAGGATGATTTGTATGTACACAGAAGATAGGTGAATCAAATTCGTTTTGACACTCCAAGTCAGCCGGTTCCATTTCATGATAACTGTTCCGAGTGTATTAACGTTTCTTTAGATACTGAGCAACTCGATCGAACAGAATGTCAAACAACAAACTGCCACGGAAGAATTATCTGTGAATAAACAAGCCTACGATGGTTTGAACGATTGAGTGCGAAGCCACCACATGTTTACAGAAACCTTGTGATCAATTCAAGGTGTGGCTCGTGTGATGTATGACATTGACGTTCACAAAATCATTGTGCACTTTAATTGCATTGAATATGCGGAGAACGCTATTTCGCGAATATCGGAACTTCATTTCGAATACTAATCACATTGGCTACAGTTGCCCGATCTACAAGTTCAAATCAATATTGTTCCAGACTTGAACTGACAAACTTTTACACCAAACGAATCTTTTGTCAACTGGATGTGAATACAAATTCGCAAACACAACCCGGGGGGTTTCAATGTGTTCGACTTAATCACACCAATGCAACTCGTTCATTATATGTGACTAATTACAGATAAGGATTGTCGGTAGGAAATGAAAAATGTATCCTTATCCCTCACCCCGATCAATGTGAGTCTCGGTAAGTGTCAATTGATATTTGTTCGGATGGTTTTGGTTCGATCATTTGCTGACAGTCCGGACCGGGGGAGCTGAAGTGCTCAATTACTTAGAGGGGCTTGTGGCGAAGCAGGCTGCATACTCGCCTGGTGGCTAGAACAAAAAACTAAACATTCCCGTAGGCCATCCGGGTATCACTCTGTGCGGAGATATCATTGGTTTTGGTCAACAAGGAGAAAGATGACAGCAATTATTCTGCTTCTCAACCACATAAGATGGTGGTAATTACGGATGCACTCGGACAGACGTCTATTCCTAAAACTACGCGGGACCAGCTATGAAGGTTGTCTACAGGCTACTGGTCGGTTCCCAATTAGCGTATGGGCGCCTCAGGGGAGATCTCATCTGTTTGAGGAAGATCCTGAGAGGTGATATGGGCCCGGACAGAGCACCGCACGCGGAGGCACTCTCTCTCGTTGCGGAAACTTCAGTCAGTTGGTTCTCCGTTAGTCTACCGACTCTCGCGAAGTTCAACAACCCTCTGGAATTCCCTTCCAGTGATTGTGGTGGAAGAGAAGACAGACGCTGTTTTCAAACGGCATCTGGATGAGCACCTGAAGGGGCTATGGAGGAACGAACACTTGTGATCGGACCTTCGACCCAATGGTGATGGGGCTTACACGGGTACCCTGCCCTGTGCCCTCAATCCTGAAAACTGAAGACCGAAGACTGATACGTCACGTATATTATATATATTTTCACACAGGTTTGGATCCAGACTGTGCGCTAAACAAATAATAGTAAAATAATCTTTAATCTTCGTACGTGGCCCGAGTACTAGCAGGTTGCCCGGACCAAGGAAGGTTAATTTTCTTGAGGAATTCACAACCAGAGCCTTTGACTAGCCAAAGCCTGACCCGCAAGGCAGCGGGGCAGTGTGCGAAAATCGCAATTCATTGAGGGCCGGTATCCAGTTTATCGGATCATACGCCCTTCGGACGGGGTCAAACGTCTAAGGTGTCTTTTGTATTAGTGATGACATACTCCTTTTAGTAACACTTACGCCAGTTTGTGTTTGACTTTCTGCGTGTTGACTAACTCCTTCCTCACCGGCTTAAGGATTGTGTACGTTTGCATTTACATCCTGGAAATAGAATAACTAGCAAATTCACTGTTTGCCTACTTATAGACTCATACGGGATATAACAGTTCCCAATACACCTCGATGCTTAATCGAGCCGGTGATCACTGCCACAACCGGGAAGGTGTGTGTTTCGTACGTCTCCTCATGGTTGGTTTGGAATCATGGTTTTTGACCAACCCTCTTAGGTGAACTAGTCAACCAACCAACCAACCAACCCGGTTATAGCCCCGGATGTGGGCATTTCGTCCTCTTATTTGGTGCAAAACACCTCCGTCACGAGAAGGCAGTGAGTAAGGCGTACTCAGCAGCGGCTATTTGAGACGCTTGCTCGAATGGGAGCATTTCGCGGGGTGCATAGGAGGGGTGATCAACCGTAACCCTAGACACCCAGCCCCGACCATAATGAGGATTTTGGCTCTTGATACGACACAAGTTTGAAATTGGTAACGACATCTGTGAACAGTTCAATAGCAATACGTGCGGTAAATTTGATTCAGGACGAACCCGATGTGTAAGTGAATGCCACATATCCTAATAAACACATAGGGAAAAAATGCATTTTCGTTCCCCTAATGGGGTAAGATAAACAAGGAAGTGAGTTGTGCAGTTTGAGTACGCCTATAAGGAACTGAATTTGCGCACAACATTCGATCTCTATCGCATAATAATTCTTCTCATTTTTTGTGATATTTACTCTTGCAGTTCCAATCAGCTGGTTAAGGGGTTGGAGTGAATGTGCTCGAGAAATCACACATGAATGTGATCAGAAAGCGACATGGTTCGAGTGATGGACTCTCATCGAAACTATTTTCGGTCTGACTGGCCTCACTTATCTTGCTTGCCTGATTCGGCATCTTTCCTGAGATTTCGGCTGACCCCTCTGTATGTTACGTTTGTATTTCAAACTGTCTAGTCTCGGATACGTAGTCCGCTAGCAAAGTAGAACAACCGTACTCAGTGCAGGATAGGTTTATTATGCCTCGTTCACAATCAATCGTGTCAAGCGTATGTTTAACAAGGCAGCAATAGAACCAACAGCCAAACAGGATCGGGCCCATGTCGGCCGGCAGTATTGGAATGGACAAGTGCGTGAAGTTGAATGATCTGAATAGATATCAATCGATAACATCTGTGGAACGAGCAAGTGAACGAACGTTAGTAGAACGTACGCACTTAAGCCGCAGACGCGTGTGCAACATAGTTGTTTTACAGCTGGGTTTATGATTGGTGTTGTGACAGTTCAAAAATCAGAGTATATCCCAGATTTACTCAAGGTTCCAGAGCCTCATATTTATGGGAAAAAGAACTTCTAACTCCATATTAGGTAGATGCCTACAAATGAACGTCATCGCTTTCAGGCCTATTCAAAAGTTTAAGTTTTTCAAACGGAAACACAAAGCGTCCAGAGGACCATTATGAAGCTGCCTGTCTGGCTAATAGTCAATTCAAATTATGCTTTCTAATAGACATTATTATAATAAATGTTATAGAAAACAGCCCTTCTGGTGTGCAACAACAATTTCCGAATATCCCTGATTCACGGAGAATGATTTTCACACACTCTTTAATGGATCAACGATATCAGCCTGAACCGGTTATTCAGTCGGTATTTGTGATTGAAGAGACCCACAATCCGGTCAGTTTCAGCGGTGAATACGAAAGAGGATTCTGTAATACGTGGTCTAAATTGTTCGCGCGGAGTTCTTCCACTGCAAATTCACACGATGCTTCTGTCCAAGTGGTTGGTCATCCAGTGAATTCAACGGCCGGTTGGCATCCACTAGTGAGGATCAGTGCAAACCTGGACGGAATTCTGCTTAACGCTTAACGCTACTGCTCCGATGTCATGCACCTTTCTGTGGAAATCTCTTCGCGTCACATAATGCTTTTTATGTTATGAGGAACGTTTTCACTGGGCGGGTCCGGATTTTGTGCTTCCTGTTAGGACGTATAAGGGTTGCTCAGCTGTTTGACCACAGGCACCAGTACTCTTTTTTTCCATCCAACAACCCATCGAGCCAGTCTCATTTTCAATTTATGGACAACAGAATGGCCTACACATGAGAGAATCATTTAGAATAGTTTGTATTGTGTTCAGCTGAATGCGAACTCAACTCAGGGGAGTATCATCTGGTTTGTTGTCATCTCGNACCGGGGCTGAAGGATAACGCGCTTCCACTTCACCGCCTGTTTGACTGGCCAGGCTTCAAACATTTAACGACGAATGCCAGAGGTTCTGCTTCCAGAAAGTCGGTGCTGGCTTCAGGAGCATTGTCTATTGCAGTTAGGGTATTGATAATTTGGCGTGTCTCATTTAAGACATGTCATCACATTTCTCGGCAACATGCAGGATACTAAATGGGACATTCCATATTTGTCACTTTCAACACGGCAATTCACTCTAAGAGGTTTTGTTCATTTTTGACCGTTGAAAGAATCCTTTTGCATATACTACTCACAAATGTGAGTAACACCTCACCACACTCATCTCCGATGAAAATGAACTCTGCCGGAATCGAGCAATGTCGTGCTTTTTCTAAAACTTGGATACACCTGTCTCCAGTAGAGAATTTTGGTTGTTTTAGTGCACGAGTTTTGAAGATTTGGCCAGGAGTTTGATTTGTGAGGAATTCGTGGTATACGGCTATTGTCCTCGTCCTAGCTATCGTGTTTCCTTTGATACACACACTTGATGTCACTCATGTGCTGAAACATGTTTATTGGAATCTTCTTTACCGTATTTTAGATGAACTTCGCCATCTAGGGAGTAACCTCGTTGATCCAGGGTCCCCGACACGGTATCGAACCTGGTGCTTGTACTCTGTTTCCTTTTCATTGTGCAGTCTGGCAAAATTTTGCCTGCCAATCGCATTCTAAATGAATGAAGTCCGATTTGCTTCGCTGTCCGGTTGTGGCTCGTATTCGCCACTCCTTCTCTTCTGTCCTAGCCGAGGGTTCGACTGACTCAGTTGACTGAACTCCAGACATATAAACTGCAACACATGTGTTTCAAACAAACACGGCACCTTCTGATCCCATATCTCCATATCGGTCTGGACTGAACGATAATCAGCCCTTCCAAAGGGGTCTGTTTCAGAAGACAACGAGTTGAACGAAATCAATGAACACCGCCAACCGCATCCTTTTGTCTGCTACTCATAGTTGAGAGTAATACTTCAAAAAATAAGTAGCTATGCATTCCGTTCAATCATACAGTGTGCAAATGTGACAGATCAGATGCTAGTTAACTGAATGAATGTGAAGCGTGAACGGAAAAGCTCTGAAGCACTGGACAGCTGTTTCGATTTGGTTGGATCTCATCAGCAGTACCGGCGAATCCATCGACCCAACTGGGGATCGAACCCGGAACTTCACGGGCAGAACGGGAGCGTGCTACCCACTACACCACCAGGCAGCTGATCAGACGGTTTTTCATTTTCCATTTACACGATATAGCATAACCCATCTTTGAAAGTTTGTTGCGGGCCACGGACCCTGCTCAACTCAGCACTAGCCTCCAGGGTGATAACTCGGTTGGAAACATTCACAAACTGACGGATTATTTCATGTGGGTAATGGAGGATTTGGTTAAATTTCAAACGGGAATTCACGCTTCATTTGCTATATACACGACGAATTCCCATTTGAAATTTAACCAAATCCTCCATTACCCCCAGGAATAAATATGGTCTCTCTCTTTTGCATGGGTTTCGACCCGTGACACATGTGAAAACGTTCAGTTCTAATTGCCGGAAGGAATCAAAATGTTAGGAAATTTTCAAATGATTGTTTTTTTTTGCGGAATATCACAACAACATTTTTGTTAACCTGTTCTTGTCTTATTTGGGTGAAGGATTCAAGTCTGTAGTGCACTGGGTCGACCTGCTCGCTTCTCTTTGACAGTAACGTTTGGCTAAATGCCAAACCTAAAACATGGCCTCATCTTGTTGGATTATTTCTAAATCTTATCGGAACTAGACAACTGATCAGGACGGTTAAATCGTGTTGAGGAGTGAAATGGCGAAGACAAGCTTATTTTTTGTTTCAGAACAAAACAGTGAGTGATCTATTTTATTTTATTTTTCTTCATCGGAGACAAATCTAAACAGCTAGCTGTTTAAATCATCAACAAAAGATATTGCATTTAACTAATTAGGTCGTCGTCGTCGTCGTCGTCGTTTGATGGATTGAGATAGGGAAATGACGGTCTCTTCGTCTCGCTTACTTCTTGTGCACGGGTGCCTGTGCTTGTGTGTGTGCTTGTTTTACAGTACAGGAAGGACCCAAGTGAGTAATGTACGTCAACAGCATCAGGTCTTTTTCACTCCAATTGACACAAGTGACAAAACAAATGACTAGTTAAATAGAGAGAGAATCATCGGTTTCGCGATCAGTTTGTGTGTGTGTGTGTGCGTGCGCCAATTGGAGTGGCCAAGAATTCAGTAGCACCCGTCCCACCCACCCGGGAAATTACTTTTTACAAGACATCGGCATTGGATTTCCCGTGATCGTGCAGTCTACGATTATTGCTTCACCTGGACAGCTGCGTAAAATTGTAATTCCATTGTTTCAATCCGCAAATCTATTTCTATTCAGAAATACGAACAAATTGTGTGTTTTCTCATTTTCAACTACGGGACCTTGTAGAATACAGTTAATAAAGCGAATTGAATGATCCCCTTTTAATCCACCATGTGTCAAGCAAACCCCGAGCGAATGGAGATATGTTTGCATGGGCTGAAACTATTCACTAGGTCACCAATTATTAGAGGTCTGTTCTTTGAAGGTACTGATTGCAGGGATGTGATCTCATCACATGAAAGAATGTTTGGCGAATCCTGTTGACAGGGTGGTTAACAGATCCGTTGACAATGCACAGTCCTTGCATTCCTTAAAACGATGGATTATTTCTGAGAGATGAACTGGTGACCAGTAGAAAACATCTCCTGCGCGTATATTTATAAACCCTCGATATTTTTGAGAATATCACATAACGAATGCACCTTAACTTTCTTCTTGGTGTACTGGAGGCTTTGTACATTTCATTACTTCAAGACCATCATTTTTGACTTATGAGCTTACCTTCAAATGCGATCGAATTGTTCGTGATAACCGACAATGAGTACACGGGACAGCCATTTCTTCTTATTTGGGACTCGTCGGCACTTTTCGGTCGCCGTCAGGACTCGAACCTCAAACATTGGAGTTGGGACTTCAAACCCCATATTCCTGAGCTACACGGTCAACGATCATCACCTTGTGCGAATGGTTCAACCAATTTAGATGGTGAATATTTGGATTAACCCATTCGATTGTTCAGACCATCAACAGTGCCTGGTGCCTGTGAACAATCGAATGGGTCAATCCAAACTTGCTACTCTAAATATAAACTTACCTCCGCCTAATCATAAAGCAGTTCCAGTACTGCGATGAAACAAATTCTTTAAGCTTGGTTCAGCAAATGATAACACGCAGTTCACATGCTTGTGCTGCCCATAACACAGCGTACTGTGATACACTCCTACACGACTCCGAATTCTGCCTCCGGGTCCCCGCTTGGTCCAATTAATTACGCATATGCTCTTTCTAGGGTCTCNCCATGTGAACGTTCATTTCTTCGACAATGAACAATCATTCATCGCGACGATCGTTGGTTTATTGAGTAGACAAGGGTCACCAAATGTCGCGGTTTTCGAAAACCTAACAGAGTACAATCATCAGTACCCTTAAAAGATGACAATATCAGCTGTTTGATCACTGAGCGCCCAAGATCGACTGTTAAGCCTACCTCCCACACAGCTGATCCCATTGTTGCCAATCGTTTGTCGATGAAAAAAACCGCTGCCTCTTCACGCCAAATCTAATTTTATCTATGAATTCCAGTGTGGATGATGATGCTCGGTCATTTTTATCGGCAGAACGGAGAGACAACTACGTAACTGTGTAACTGAGCACATCCCGGTCTGGTTTCCGAAAACAATGAGTGGGAATTTCGGAAATACGAGATCCCGATGACCCGTGGTAAAGTCAGTTCGTTGATCACACACAACAACTGGTCGAAATGAAATGTACTGTGTCATGCTGTAACATGCTCTAACACAAACAACATAAAGATTCTGAACTACGCCCGGGGCACTAGCCATTCAAAATTACCACCTCGAACTATGCAAACAGCGTGAATGGCTTATCACTCCGTCGCTACCTTGATAACAAATGTGTTTGGTGAGTAATTTTGACCACAATATTTCTTCGCCTATGATTCTGTTATTTACTGACCATATATAATAATGATCACATCGATTGCATTATGTGCACATGTACAGATGCAGCGAACTGTTGATCCAGAATACATTGTCCAAACCTGTGTTTTGGGCTTCTTTATTCGAGTTCGTTACTATGCTTCCTTAGTTCATCACTGCCGAGGTTCGTGAAAAAACGAATACACAGATCTGATCATTCGAACAAGTGAGAATACAATTTGTCAGATAATCTTGATCTTCAGTCAAGTGAAGTGGACTGTGTTGTTCACATACACGTTACGACTGCGTGCAAATTCACACCCGCAGCTCTAAAGGCGCTTTCAGGCGAGTTCAATTCGACATTTGGTTTTTGGTTTTTGCGCTTTTTGACGATCCGTTTTCCTTTCTATCCACGAAAATCGGTCCTAAATTTGACCACAGGGGGTTCGTGCGATGTCTGTATTCTAATGCGCTAGATCAGAACAGCCTACAGGCCAACATTATCCACAACAACTGCAAAAATCATGTGGTTATTAAACATGAACGGGATAGTGTTATGTTTTCGAGAGAACAATATGCATATACATGTGGGTGTGTCCCAGGAAAACACCAAGGTTAGACAACCGGTGTGAAATTGCTTTATGAATGAAATATTTTCCGAAACACATTTCCAATCTAATCGTGGAAGACAGTTCGATATTTTCGCTTTTTAATGGCTTTATTTTAGGTTGATATTTCAATGAAATGAAAGTCCATTACGCTCTAAACCTCGTACGATATATGTTATTTTCGCATTGTATTGTCTAGTTCCGTTTTCGACACAAAAACCACTGAATATCAACATAAGCATTTGTCCTGGGGTTTCGAACCCTCACTCGGATGCAGTCTATGTGTTTGTATCACGTGCGCTAAACCGCATGAAATTTGAAGCCACACCAATACCTATGCGTTCCACTTAAAATCACGTTTAGCCTGGTATTACAAATATCCCACGTACGTGCTTTAAGTAGACCACGTCACAGGATATTTATTAAAAACTCCGATCTCTGTTGATACATATTCCAATGTCTCACAGACTAAATGTTATTAAAACAGTATTCTATGTTGTTTTCAATTTACTCTGCCAAAATTTAAACGTCATGTCATCTCGACTGCAATCACAGCAACTGGATTATCAGTAGAAAACGTAGTGTTATCGTTTCACATTGTATATCACGTTGTATCACGATTAGCGCATAATTCATGAACATAACACCAACGATCTTCTGGCCGAGTAGATACTATGCTTATGTTCTGCCTGTACAGTCCCGGGTTCGATCCCCAGTCGGGTCGACAGATCCGGACTACTGAACAGACCAAACAAGATCGAAATAACTATACAGCTTTTTCAGTTCACCTTTAATTTACTCTTTATACAACGGAATTCATCATGCAGACAAAGTCAAATGAGTAACTGTCTGTACCGACTAATGCACGTTGAAATCAAATAATTAACGATATTTTGTCTATCGAACAAAATGATTGAAGATTTTTCAAAAATTTCATCCCTATGGTGAAATGAAATACATTATTTCAACCAAAAATTCTCTAACTGTTTTGGTGAACTATAGGTGACAGGTATTTATACAGTGCATGCTACCCCAACATCTCTGATGTGAACCGAATCTTGTGTGGATCCTATCTTGACGCAATCAGCTCCGACCGTGGAGATGTGCACATACGATTTTGTACAATCGCCTTTTTCATTTGACATTTTCAATCATTTTATCAACGTGTTGCATCGGCAATACATAATCTGACTGGAAAACTTGCATTTTTGTCCCTGAAATTGAACTTTGGTTGGACAAATTTTCAAACCTGGCTCTAATTTGACCGGTTAGTTCAATCCAACCGGCCGCGCACAGCAGTCACCATCGAGTCAATGCACTTTTTCTTCGGATAATTTTTTTTTTGTTCGAACAGTGTTACCTGTCAATCAAACAATCCGCGAACAGATGAGATACCGCAACGAGGCCGACCGGCTCTTGACAGGCTGGTCTAACTTTTAATGTGTCCGTTGCACCCAGTCGGCGTTTTGCATATTTGTGTCGCCCCGTCTGTCCCCTCCGCCCTCTCCGCCTTTCTCCCTCATCCGGTCTCCCTCCCCCTCTGCGGGGCCTGTGCGCATTTTATCCCGGCATTGTGTGTGTGTGTTTGTACGAACAATTTAAGAAGTTACATAGTGCAACCAACCATCATTCGGGACTTTCATTCAGCCCGGTAGATGTACAGATAGTGTCAAAATGTTCCAGATCCATTTTTAGATTGTTAAATTATTGGCCAACCAGGACAAAATTTTCCAACCGGGGTTTTTTTCTTCAAACTGACCCGTGATTCACAAAATAAGAGATTAACCAAGATGTGGTCAATGTGACCGTGTTGCAAACTACGGAAACCGGATAGGTCAATTAAATAAAATTTTAGATTGAAATACACTTGCTGTACACAGCTCTCGGTAAGATGCAAGCTAAGCTCAATGGACTGAGGTGGATATAGCAAAATAAACGCGAATAAAACCCGGATCATTAGGGAACATAAGTTTTGCGGTTGGTTCCTATTGAAATAATTACAAGCATATTTATTTATGTAAGAAAATAACGAGGGGATGTTGTGTTGACGTCAAACAGTTCACTACCTTGTTTGCCAGATTTGAAGTTTTGCATGTCTATTGTGAAAAGTTCAGTAGCCTCGGCGGGATTCGAACCCATGCACGGATGCCACTTAAGCTTTTGTACAGCGCTCACTCTACCAGCTGATCTACGTGGCCACACCGATAGCACTCACTGATCTTTTGGTTTGGATCATCACAAATCTCATGCCTGATGTAGTCCACTTCGAGCCCGAGATGTTTAGGTGCCTAAACAAGAAATAAGAACTAACAATAGCCAAAAGGATACGAATTTAATCACGGCCAGGTTCGCTAAAGCCGTTTTAAATCACTACGTCATCGTGGTATAGCAGTGGCAAAATCATTGATACAAAATCAACTGGGGCTTAAACTTCGGAAAAATCTG
>UZAN01045072.1:0-11549 GCA_900618425.1 Echinostoma caproni
GTTTAGACAATCAAAAACAGAACCAGCCGAACATTTCTGCTTCATATATCGTCTACCAGTTCACCTGCAGTTGCGGTGACACTGACATCGGCAGAACGAATCGGTCCCTGGTACAGCGGATGTCTGAACACATTCCCAAGTGGTTGGTACAATCGATGACGCAACGGAGTCTTAGAGGTCAAACCGATAAGAGAAATCCAGGGTCATCAATCGCAAAACATCTCATGGCAACTGGACACATATTAAGTGTATTTTGTATTTGAACACAAATCTGAATACAGACGTGCCAAATAAAACAGTACAATAATCTTTATAATAGAGCTAAATTTCCCCGATTTGCTTGTGGGCGGAATACTGCCAGGTTGCCCAGGCAAAGTCAGGTGAATTTTCTTGAGGAATCCACAACCGTAGCCTTCGGCCAACTAAAGCCTGATCCGCAAGGCTGCGGGGTGGTGTGTGAAAATGGCAATCCACTGGGGGCCGGTGTCCAGTTCATCGGATCAGGCGCTTTGGATGGGGTCAAACGTCCAACGTGTCCAATAGACCTCAATGGCCAATCGAGCCGGTGACCACTACCACAACCAAGGTGTGGTTCAAAGGTTTGTAAACCTCTTCTCAGCTAGTTTAGAATCAGGATGTTTAACCACCTCCCATAGGTAAACTTCCAGTGGTTCACCAACAGCCCCGGATTTTGATTTTTCGTCCCCTCACTTTGGTGGGAAGACACCTCCACCATGAGAAGACAGCAGAGGCTGTTTGAGACGCTTGCTTGGTCTTATAGGAGCATTTCGTGCAATGGGGGGGGGGTGACCATCCACAACCCAAGACACCCACCCTGACCATACTGAAGCTACTGATGCTTTTGGTGGTGTGGAGAATATAAATAAAAGTTTTTGCTGCTACTCACGACTATTTAGTGAATAGTAAAAGAGATAAACCCCATAGTCACGAAGACCTATAGTTCACTCATGACAACCAGCAACCTAAGCTTGGGGCTTTTAAGTGGCAATAGAATAGCGTTTCGCTGAATCGGACTACCACTAAAGTTAAGTAACCGTGGCAAAGTCCCAACCTTGTATCTTGGAGCCAGAGTAAGTTCAGGGATGACCGCTTGAATCGCTTACCAACCACCACCATTTTCATCCGTATATTGTCCGGAAGGACGATGTTGCAAAAATCGAAGATCACCGTACGTATCCGAAATATCAGTACGGAATACAAGATCGGTGACCGAGTGGAAAGGTTGTCAAAATTGCCACCTCTGGGCCCTGAGTTCAAGCACCGCCACCGCCGACAATCTTCTCATTTTCTGGATTGTTCCAGGCAGCCTTTGTTTGGGCATGGCCCCCTTCCTGAAAGTTTATTGTACGTTCTATGCTCAATAAACAAAACAACGAGGTAAAAACACAAATCAGAGGGGTGGGAGAATGAAAAACAAATCAAGTGTTCAGCTCATGGGTATTCATGCTCATATATGGACGAGCTTGCACGGTTTGCGAAGGATGGGAATCGCGTGTGGAGAGTGAACACATTGCTAGCACGCCTTTAGTTTATTTGTTTTCCCCTTGAATTGTGCTCTTTGCCTTTAGATGTAGTGTATATTGGTGTGAAACTGGACACCACATTCGTATTTTGACCCAATTTTGCTAACCTCCCCTGTCGTTATCCGTCGCATTCTTCAATCAACCCACTTTTTCACTCATGTTTTCCAATTTTCAGAGAAAATTGTGGCCGAATGTGTGGTTGTGTTGAGAAAGTTGCTGCAGATGCAGGTAAGCTGCTCTCATTGTTTAAAAGTCTAATTTATTCAGCCTTCCCCCCCCCCAACTCTCTATTACCGGAATGGGCACGCATGCTGTTTCTTGTTCGTGTAGAATTGAGCTCTTTCACCACTCAGTGTTAACGCCGATTGTTCGTATAAAGTTTAGCGAAATTCTTTCAATGCTGTCGAGCTCAAAACATACCCAAGGGAGATATGAGTGCATAGGATGTATTCGAGAAAAATGTACTGTCAGAGCATTTACTGCTGCGGGCACACGTTATGTGCACTTATTGACAGTACGTGCATACCTTTTTGAACACTATCACGCAGCAAGAAATGAAAATGGTCGACTCATCCGCCCTGGAGTTCGAACCCCAATTCTGGTGTGCGTTTTCAATAGTAACTAACTACCAACTACCTTGTTTTTTTTTTAAAGAAAACTGGCTTAAATACAGCTTGGGACGGATTAGTCTCGAGACTGGATTCAAAGAGATTGTCTTTCGAAAAAAAATCACAGAAATTTTGCTTAACTGTCTTATTCAACAAGGCCTACGCATGTACGCAAACATTAGTAGTCAGAGCCTTCATAGACGGATATCTTCCACACTATCTACAATATCACTGAGTGTAGTGCAGATCTGTGAAATGCAGGTTTTGTCTCCAGTGCTTCACCGTATCGATAATATGGGTATTTTCAACCAGGCACTTGCCTTTCATGTAGTCATCTTTCCTTTTACCACCAGTACTGGGCACTACTGCTTTGTAATAGACACGTTCAGTCAGCATTAATGCTTAATCACCTGCCTTCAGGAGTGGTCCCATCATTCCTGTTTTCTCTTTCAATATGGAAGTGCCAATTAGAGTTTTACTCTTTAAACAAATAGACACTGAGGTCGTTTGCTGTGGTACCTGGAACTCAATCGTAGAACAGAAATAGAATGAATATATATATATATATATATATATGTGACCAACTTACAATTGAAATAAAATTTTATCAATGCAAGATCGCCTGCGATTTCCGGTCACAAATCCGATGAATCTATCGAAGCCCAGTTCAGCAACAGCAGTCTTTCCGACACGATACAGCCTCATCGTTAGGGCTATCCTGCCCTAACCCATTTTTACAATATTATGAAAACAGCCCGAATAAGGAATATTTGGCACATGTCGCTTTTTAGTAAGGAGCTTAGGCTTTTCAGCGGCCGTGATTCAGTTTTACATTGTCTCTATAGTGTAGCGAACTAATTCCAAGCTTTGTTACACGTGTTTAGGTTCTGTTCAGTTCGTTTCCTCCTGGTTTGTGTGTGTGCGTGTGATTCGCTATTGAACAACACATCGCAGTCGTATGTCTTCCTTATCTGGCACACTGTCTACCAAAACTGACTAGCTTTTACTTGTCTATTCCACACGCAGAGTTCCGATCACAAAGAGATCATTATTCGGATTGCTCAACTCACGGACACCATGACTGTCCCATCTGCGTTAGCATCTATCCTATGGTTACTCGGCGAGTACAGCCATCGTTTGCCCAAAATCGCTCCAGATGTGTTACGCAAAATGGCTAAGACTTTCATCAATCAGGAACCGGTGGTAAAGCTTCAGGTTTGTATCTATTTCTGCCTTTCAAAATTTCATCTGTCGTTTTTAAATCCAATGTTGTTTTCAATTGTCATGATCGACAGAGCTAAGATTAGGCTGTTCTGTGGCCGACGGATAGATAGTTAGATAGATAGCCTGAGAACACACCTACACGCTGATCGTTTCCTCTCTTTGTGCCGCTGTCTTCTGGTTCGACTCACATGAACCGGTAGATGGGCACGTAAGACAGTCAGTTTGACCTCCGTCGATCAAAACCGGATGTGACCAGATTCCAAATTTCAACAGTGAGGCAGTAGTAGTGGGTTGGGATAGAAGCATCTCACCTAAACCAACACAACACGAACGACGCTTGCTGATTTGTTTCCCAAGCGTGCTATTTATTCGACATAAAATTACGTAGTTAATCTTCCACCAGGCGTCGCTGTCTTTTAAAGGATGCATTGTGAAGTATTTAGTTGATGAGATTATTGCACTTTCAGTTTTATTTTGCACAACCATCAACCTTGCATCATCGTAATGCGATGGTTTTGATTGCTGGACTGTATATTCGAGCCTTATCAAGGACCTACAACAGTGTTGGTTGCGCTACTTTATCTTTGTCGGGCACTAGGGACGTCTTGGTTCGAACTTTTTCATTTTCATGAATAGCATGTCATATCTTTCAACCTACAGTATTTTCCGTGTTTCTTCAGATACTGAATTTGGCGGCAAAGTTAGCCATTGTTAATCCAAAACAGACTCATCTGCTGGCCCAGTATGTGTTCACTTTGGCGCGCTATGACCAAAGCTACGACATCCGTGATCGATCTCGACTTTTGCGTGCACTTATTTTTCCCCAATCAATCCAGGAGGTAAGTTACGCTCGATTTCACTCCAAATTGTCTTACCTTAGTAGCGTTTCATTGGACACCGGTGTCCACCACTTAGAGTTGCCGTTGCATAAATTATCACTCCATTTTCCAAATCATCTAAACGAGATGTCGATCGTGTCACTCAGGATTAAGGTTTTCGACTACCAGCCCAGAGGTTCGTAGTTCATCTCACGGCGGAAAAATAAAGGTAAGCACTGCTGACGAGCTACAGCTCTCCAGTGTGCTTCATCGACCGATAAACAAAATCGCACCACAGATATCATACCTAGTGGTCTGACATTTTCTACCTGCAGACTGATTCGTTGATAAATCGCTCCTTTCTCTAGGTCAAGAAAATGAACAAAATGGTTTGAATTAAGAAATAGAATAAATTGCTAAAATGAGTGGTAATTATCTGACAACAACTTTGCTTGTTGTCAGTATGGTGATCACGCTTCATATCACACAGATTTACCAACCCGGATCCCTTGTGACACCAACTGAATATTCTTTTCCTCGTCAGACTGTGAGCACATCTGTTCGGCTATGCTCACTCTGTGATGCGTGAATGTGGGCAACTATGGTGAAAATCACTGTCGTCTCTGCTGGATCGCAGCTGCCTAATTGTCAAGACAATCCACAAAACATATACAATGAACCCATGACGACGAGAGCCTCTGTAGGGTCTGGGGTTGCGGCTGATCACTCTTTCCTTGCACCTCGCGAAATGCTCCCGTACGACCAAGCGTCTCAAATAGTCTCTGTTGAGGGAGCCCTACTCATTGCCTTCTCGTGGCGGAGATGAGTTCCCACCAAAATGAGAGGACGAAAAGCCGACATCCGGGGCCATAACCGGGTTAGTCGACCACTGGCTGTTCATTTCCGGGAGTTAGCCAGAAACCCTGATTTCAAACCAACCTTGAGGAGGCGTACGAACCACACACAACTTCCCTGTTGTGGCAACGGCCACTAGCTCGATTGGGCATCGAGGTGTATTGGGCACGTTGGACGTTTGACCCCGTCCGAAGGGCGTATGAGCTGATGAACTGGACTCCGGCACCCAATGGATTGCGGTTTTCAAACACCCCCCCCCCCGCTGCCTTGCGTTTCAGGCTTTGGCTAACTGAGGGCTTCGGTTGTAGATTCCTCAAGAAATTTCACGTGCATTGGCCTGGGCAATCTGGCAGTATTCCGCCCACATGCAAATCATTGAACGTTTTTTTCTTTTTCATAATGATTATTGTACCATGATTTGTTTGGCAGATAGTCTGGCGTCAGAAGTGTTTGAAAATATATCTATACATCACGACGAGACTGCACCTTGACGTCGTATGATGGCTTGCGTGACTACATGACCCTGCGAGCTACACAGGATGGCTGCTCACAGCCACAAACCCAGTCATGCCGGAAAGGTCAACGGGTAGAGGCCAGACGAAACTCAGTTTCACTAGGCCAGCTGCTTGGGTGACCGGCTTCCTTGGACTATCTACTCTCGCCCCTGGAAAGGTTACTCCAGTAAATAAACACGGGGAGGATCAGTTTACTGGTCAAAAAAACCCCGCTAGATGGACGTAGGAGCGGGGTACCTGAGGCTACCTCTTGACCGTGGGAGAATTCTTCACACTGCACTGAGCAGCCCTCAACCAATAAGATGCTGTCCCGTCCACGTGCGACTTCGAAGTCACACTGATGATGTTGCCTAGCCTCGTTACGAAACGTCTGTGAATAACACTTCCAGCTCGGAGAACACACCAATACCAACAAGCCCGATATACTTTCACTGCTTCCTCTTAACTGTGATTTTCTCTAGTGGAACGCTCTTTGCCTTGTTTTGCGTCAATCCAATAACACCGAGACGAATTTGACAATTTCCTGTTCGAATCCATCTTTCATCGAAGTAGCAATAATCTTTGAATAGGATTGGGTATCATTGACCTGCAATGAACTAATTGCCATGTTTGTTCGTAATAAAAGGGGCTTGCATACCTAACTTGATTAAATTATTGGCTTGTCTAATCATAACACGAAAATTGCTCACTAGTTGATATTTGTCTTATCCTATCATCAATAACAACAAATACTTGTTTTATGTGAAATAGAACAAAAAGTATTACAACTATTCGAATTATCGGACGATACCTCGTGCAGTACGAAGTTTTATGCACCCTTAGCTAAATTCTTCTTGATATTAGCTTGAGATTACTGGCTCACCACTCAGAATTCTGAAACTGTTCTTATTCTCTCTCTCTCTCTTTATTACTGGAAACTCACATTCACATTTATTTGCTATTGTTTGTATCCTTTTCAGAACAACGTCGGTGAGGCGGGAGCGACCATGGAACCGCCCGAGTCCAAACCTTTTGTGCCGGGCTACCTGGCTAAGCATGCCCGGAAAATCTGCCTCGCGGTTAAACCAGCTCCGGTTCTTCAGTTTCAGTCCAAAGGTAATCGGAGCTTCGTTACTGGACGATTTGTACACCGTTCACCTTGTTCATCCGAATAATTTCGTTGGCATTGATGTTCGGTGTGGTTTGTCGTAAATGAAACTTATCCACTGCCTGAACTTGTATCCGCGTCATTTCCAGTTGGCATCTGCCTTTCTCCTCCGAAGTCAATCACGTAGCATTGTATTGCGATAGATCCGTGTTTTAAAATTATGCCCAAACTTCCACGCTAGTTAAATCAGTTGTCTTATCGACTCATCGTTAAACACTTTGATGGGGAGTAGCTCAAAGCTGATCGGAAAGCAGCATGCTTCATTCATTTTGCGCTGTTGATGACCATTAATGATGCCCCATCGCCGAACATCCAATTCACCCAACTATTTCCCATTTCAGATCGGTCTACTTTCGCGTTGGGCTCTCTGTCTCACTTGTTAAACCATTGCGTTCATGGATACCAAGACCTGCCGGATTGGCCAGTGGTACCACCAAATCCATGGTCCCGCGTCGTGCAGAGTAGCAGCACTCCGGCAGTCAGTTCCGGCTCTCCGGCCTCGTCTGTTGTGGATCGGACTGGCGATTCACGTTCGGGGCAACCGAAATCCTTGAAAGATTTCTTTTCGGATTCAGAAGAGAGTGAAGGTGTAGAAGACGGGGATGATTGCCAGGAGGATGAGCTTGATGATGATGAAGAAAAAGAAGAAGAAATGAATGAGGGCAACTACGCCTCCGATGAAGATCAAGAGGAGACCAATCCACAGAGCAAAACGGTATCTGTTTGTTAGAATTTCTGTGAAATTTATATCTGTTGTTTTGTGTGCTGAAGTCATTCTAGAAGGAACATTGACACACTGTAGTTTTTCTTATTTGTGTTTATGTGTTGCGTCAATTTAATACCAATTATTTTTTGCCTGCTCATCACAGTCCATCCTGGATGGCATAAATTAGTCCTAACACTCTTTTACCCTGTTTCGGCCACTTTCTTCTTTCTTAGTAGCATCCTTAGTATGGCTCGGTCTTTTTCGCCATCGCTGTAACCCCGATACGTACACAAACAAGTGCTACCTATAGATATACAGGATGTTGGTGGTGGAGTTCTTTAGTGGTTGGACATATTCGCATTCATCACGATGCTTTCTCTGTGGACCTTTGTGGCTTTTTGCTGCAGAGAAGTCGTTCACTGGTCGGAAAACCCACCAAATCCTCAATCATCGTAACTGAGCGTCCGCAACTAACTATTCAATGAAATAACTCTTACTTATTCACCGTCACTTAAAAGATAATTCTTATTCACTGCCTGGAGACGCATATAGCTCCACTGGTAGTAGACTTATCGTATCCTACGACCTCGAATAACAGTCCTCATCTTGCGACGAAACACAGTACCCCTTTATGGTAAGGTACAATTGCTATTTATATCACAGTACCCTATTTAAAGTATTTTTTCAGCAACGATATTTTCGTTGGTAGAGGGAGCAAATCCTTGTTAGTAGTAGTACTAGTATCGACCATCTGTAATCTACACCGGTCATTTTCACTGGGGATGTCCAAAAGTGGCTTCTATTCGTCTGTTTGTTGTTTGCTGCGGTTTCGAGTGCGTGTCAGGTAATTATGGTTACTTCTTATCATTTATTTGTTCATTCTATTTTCTCGTCTGTTTGGTGTTCGGGTGAACTGAGCAGCAGCAGCAAAGAGCTCAACTTTGGGATGAACATTCCGAGGATGAGGAAGTCCAGTCCGACCTGATCGAGATGGAACCAAATTCAGCCAGCAGCAGTTCAGATTCAGAATTCGCTCTCGGTCCATTGCAACAACTGATTCGGGAAACGAAGAAACCAACTCCTTCTGTCCCCGACGCCAGTCTGGAAAACGATTCAACCGAAGCTCGCTCAGCCTCTCCGGTAACGACAGAACCTTCGGATTCCGAGGAGCGTACATTTTCTAGTGCTGCTTTAATCGCACCCAAACCGGGGTCATTGGTGCGCTCTTTGTTACAGGTGGCTGTGTCTGCTGAAACGGAGTCTGACACGGAGGATACTGAGGGCGAAGAGGATGAGGATTTACGCAATCTGGTACTCCCAGACAGAACAGTTGTACGTTACATGTACCCTTGAGTTCAATAAATGTCATTATCCTCACATCGCTCATGAGTTCATCTGTGTAGCTTGAATCTTTAAGGGGATAAATACACTCCAGTTGATTTTTCTGTTGATGTCGATACAAGTAGTCTGTTTTAGTCTATGGTTTTCCCAGATTTGTGACTGTTCCCATGCACATCTTACATGAAAATCAAACTATTCCAAATGATAACTGTCTTATGTGTTCCCTGATTATCTTTTAGCTTTCAATCTAGTAGCATCTAACGTGTAATCAGATTTTACACTCCATACGGCTTTTGTGCAATATTTTTGCCCTTTCAAAACTCCTTATAGTTGCATATTATTTTTGAAATGTAGTATCCTTGAGATGGTATCTCCTCCGGTTCTCCCACATGAATTTTCACTGTCCAAACTCAGGCTAAAAAGCACGTTCTACCAATTCACTTAAAGGTCGATTCTGGAGTTGCTCCAAACCAACTGGTCCAGTGCTCCAATCTGACGGCAGCACCACCCAAGGACTTGAAGTCATCTAAATCCCGTCAGCTAGTTCTGGATGACCTCGAAAGTAAGCAGTGGTCCCTTTTATCTTCATATAGATTTTTGGATGCTTAATGGATTAGTTACGGATAAAACTTGTCCCTCGCAAATTGCCGGATTTGAGAGGCTTCAGGCACAGGTCTTTCCGAGAGCCAGGCTGAAATCGCGAAGCTTGTTGTTCCGAAATTCGGTATGATATATGATCGAAAGCTGAACAACTGCGGGAAATGTGAGTCAGGGAAATAATATGGATTGAAGCAGGCTAGTCATGCTATTTGTTTGATACTCATTAATTCAAACTGATGTGTATGAATCAAACAGAACTCATATCAATGATGTACTTTTCCATGAATGGTCTAGGTTCGAACCCCATTGCCACCGGCACTTTTATCTGATGAGGAGGACGATCGCTCCTCTACCAAACACATTTGCCAACTTATCTCAGCCGTTCGTCTTCGTCCAACTTTTCACAGCTCAGATTGCCGTGCACTTTTACTAAACATCGCTTTTCCACTCTTTGCTACATTTTTCCTATCAATGCATCTGTATGCCGGGTTTAACAAGGATAAGATAGATCTGAACGACAACAAAGTTGACCGCCATCAATGTTGGATGAGAGTGAAGGGGTCCGCGGTTCGCTTTCAAAACAGTCGAATCACCAGGTTGCATGAGTGTGTATATCGTTGATGAGCCAATCTGCGAAGCGGTAGACCGGTTTAGGATCAGTGCATTGCCATCTATACGTGTCAACGGAATTGCACAAAACCCTTGTTGATTGCCCAGTCACTGGTTATCATAAAGTATTGTATTTGAACAATCGAAAATTTACCAAAATCGAAATGCGATCTTGATGATTTTGCATTTGCTCACTGTTTATTTAACTGTTCAAAACTACAACAGTTATCTTGCGCATTGGAAAGTCGGAGCTGGTTGGTCGATGCACTGACAAGCATATGCGCTACTTCTCAATTTATCCTGGTTGCGTTTGAATGGCTGCACTCATTTATCCTCTCGCTGCTCATTTCAGGCAGATGCAGTGAAGTTAGCGGCACATCGAGTGTTACGTTACCAACAATTTCCCCATCGATTCCTTCAGTGGGAGACACACAGAAGACAAGCATTATTTCCGAATCACCCAGTATCGCCATTGAACCTGCACTGATCCCGCACCTGATCGATACAACTCCGACACCGTTGCCTACTTTGGATCACTGTTACATCCAGAACGGAAGTGATACTGAGGTTGCTCCTGTTTCGCCCATTCGGTCCATTCCCTTCCCGATCTCTGTGAGTGTTAGTCTATCTTCAAATCGCAGTTAATTATGATCACTTTGAAGAGTTCAGCTTACCTGCCGCCGCCACCACCACTTTGGGCTACTCAACAGAGAAACACCACTTGTTTATGTTTGCTTTTGATCATTGTCTCCAGACTTTATGTATATATGCAGTACCCTTTCTAGTTATTAAATACACATTAACTTTTAGGGTCCGGGACTGCTGCCACTCAAAGGCTATCTGGCGAAACTAAGGAACAGGGAACTGTTAGGCAGTGGCGGGATCCGGATGCATGATCTCCGGATCGCTGAGATGGTTACCTTAACCGCCTACCTATATGGCCGATGGTCTACTAGGTAGTGAGATATCGTTTTTCTTAGGAGATTCCAGTTTCAGTTTATCAGTGTACATTGTTAATTACAGTTAGTAGAAGTATGAATTGATTCTCCGCTTTTCATATGGACTATTTTCCTGCACACACTAAATTCCAGCCTTCAGTATTCAAATGTCTTTAATCGATATTTGTAACTCGTGAGGCCTCAAAAATGTTTATTAGGAATCTTTCACCGTTGATCCATTTTTGTAGAATAAGAAAATGCTACTACCTGCATTGCTATTTATAATTTAGGCTCTGCTGTTGCTTCCATTCTGCAATCCACCTTCTCGCTGATGATACACATTTCGATTGAGAGGCTTTTGAAATACAATTATAAAACAATCGGTATTGCCCCTCAGTGCCAAGCCACTCCTTCATCATTCATCAAGAGTACACAGGATATTTAGTTTGATTTGTCGCAGATATTCACTCAGCGAATCATTAGAGGCACTCATCCTCGAATACTGATTTTGTTATACCCATACTCTCCGTTTTCCTGCTTATCACTGAACCACGTTTACCAAATTGGCAATCGCTGCACCTCGATCCCGCTTATCAGGTGCACTGGGAAGCGAATTGCGATAGTCTGCGCTGGTTTGAACGTCC
>UZAN01045072.1:11915-25678 GCA_900618425.1 Echinostoma caproni
ACTGGGAAGCGAATTGCGATAGTCTGCGCTGGTTTGAACGTCCCGTTCCGGTCGATTCGCATTTGCACTTACAGTACCAGTTCACTCGTATCGTGCACAAATCCAATTCGAATCTGGTCGTGCTCATGCTAAAGTTCAAGGTCCTCAGTGAGGACAGTTCGCTTAGTCTAACCGATGTGCATCTGGATTTGAGAAGCACCGTTATTGGGCGTTTGCTGTTGGATGCGAACCGTATTGAACCCTTTGATCCAATCGGTATGTGCTCTGTGTCATTCAAACTTTATATCTTTATTTTTTTTTTTGTGTGTGGGGGGGGGGAGTTGTTAAAATAAATTGATATGCGATAAAGTTGGTGTTAATATTTGGGATTGGTGTTGCCACTAGTGCCAACTCACTGTCGGGTGTTGTTCACCAGATATCATCTCTCGTAGCTTCTGATCTTACGGTCTTGGTTTCTAGCGTATTAATTGTTCTACAAATATTGATTAAACAGTTCAAATGTGTAGGATAGTATGAGAAAAGGGAGTAGCACTAATGGCACAGCTTTATTGTTTGATATATTCATTCAGCATGCACAGTAAACGGGATTGGACCGATAGAATTCAGTCCATCGATCAACTTTTTTTACAATGTATGGACTTATTCTCTGAGTGAGCGCTGTACTCCGAGGAAGACTATCCAGCGACATGAATAACCAACGCTTTGTTTATTAGCTTGCTTAATCCCAACTACAGTGTTTAGGTAAATTTTTGCCATCGCCGCGCAGTATATCCGTGTCATCATGTATTTTCTCCCTCCTATCATGTTATCATACAGTATTTGTGCGAAATTCATCTCCTTCAAGCTTGTGACGGAAAGCGGTGGTCTGGGCTCCAGGATGCGTGTTTCGAACCCTGCTTTAGCAGTAAATAACTTTAATTTTACCCCGATCAATACCGCGATTATTCTGTACATGACTTATGTCGCTCAACAACTCAGATTTTCTATATTTTTTAATTACACACTTTTGTGATGAACAACAGGCAGGATGGACATGACGAAAAGCTGCCGTTCAGCGATGAAAACTGTAAACCTCAACCCTAGAACTTAGAGTGGCACATAAGGTCTTGCTAGACTAGACGCGGTATTGAACCGGACAACAGCAAAGCTGCCTACCATCAAAATCGGGTAGTGGTGGTGGGGCTGTAATCTCGGACCAAAGCGTACCGATGACAGTAACTGAACTACTGCTCCATCACCACCCCATTCTGCAACTTATGTTTCCGATTCCCATAAATGACCAGTAGAGGTGCTGGTGATTATGAGATTGACTCTTTCCACTGTTTTATTAAAAAAGCAATATGCTAAAGTCAGCAAATAAGTTGACATAAAGGAAACTGTACTAAATTAGCACTTTTTATCCCGGTAAAGTCGACAATAATGAGGTAGCACTGCATTTTCTTGCTGGTGTTTATCATCTCTTATCAAGACAGCTGGCATTTGTCATAACCCGACCTAAAGTTCATTCACAATTTAACCAATCGCATGAATAAAGGTCCTGTTGGATGTGACATTTTCCCTCTCCCCCTCCCTTGTCTCGGTCACAACACTATCTCAGAATGTCTGTCCGCTCAGTCCGAATATTGTTGCACGCTGGGAATTGATTTCGCCGGATTTTTCGACTCTATAGATATCAACTTAGTCTATCACTTGGGCTCAAAACGCTCCGATAACATGGTCAGTTTGCCCCTCTCAATTGCCCCACCACCGGGCGAACTAATTCGACCAAACACACTGATGAATGACTTGGAGTACTCCAAAGTAAAAGGTGAGATAATCTATATCTCTCTAGTCTTGTTCCATTCCAGCCCAAACCATTTCACAAATTTTTTTCCAATATAGATGATGTACACACCAATGCATGTTTTTATGCTTCAAGTTCTATTTTATGGTTTATTTTTTCAATTCCAGTTAACGAGAATCCTTCGTCTCATTCAAGGGGAATCCAATGTCAGTGGGCTCTGCTTGTTGTTTCACGGTTGATTGCGTTGCATTCGCTTGCCTGTGATATGCCGAGAGTATTTTAGGCGGTTCCAGTGTAGATTACTGTTCATTTTTGGTCTTTAGTTCGCAAAATACTATTAAAGTCAATCATTTTCCCCTATAGATCCACGCAATCCCTTCACTTGGGTTTCTCATTTTTTTGTAAAATGAAAATGGCCATGAGCTTGGTAGAGAATACAGAAACAAAACACTACCGAATGTGGTGTATATATATCACAGGCTTCGGAGGGCAGACTATGTACCAAACAAATCACAGTACAATGATCTTTGTAAAAAGAAAACGGTCCATGATTTTCTCGAGCGTGCGATATTGCTAAATTTTCCAACCAGAAGCAGGTGAATTTTCTTGCGGAATTCACAATCGGGGCCTTCGGCTAGCCGAAGCCTGACCCGCAGGACAGCGGGGCGGTGTGTGAGAACCGCAGTCCATTGGAGGTCAGTGTTTTGGTTATCGGATCATACGCCTTTCGGGTGGGGTCAAACGTCCAAGGTGCCCAATACGCCTCGATACCAAATTGAGCTGGTGACCACTGCCACAACCAGAAAGATGTGGATGAGCGTGGTTCGTAAGCCTCTTGGTTATTTCGGAATCAGAGTTTTTAGCCAACTACTCACAACGTGAGTAATATCTCACTGGACTCCCTTTTCCGCTGAAGCAGATGTAACTGTGGGTTCCGGAGCCACTTACGTTTGTAGTGATTATTGTTAATGTCCATGCATCAGTTTAAATGCGATTAAGGCTCCCGACGTTTTCACAAACGGAATACAGGGAAGATCAACATAGAATACTTCAAACATCTATTCCACCTGTTCCACTCCTCATGCTAGATTGAATCCCTTTGAAATCGGTGAATAGGATGATCAAAGCTGCTTGCTCCGCTGGGCGTACGAACCGCCATCTCGCAGATGGTGTCAGGTTAAACTAGTCCCCTTTTGTTGAGTGAATCGCAAATACTAGGTGATAATTGTGTCAGTGTTTCGTTTTCTTTATCCGTACCATTCTGGTCTGATTGAACTACGCCCTCTCACCTCGTCGCAATAATTCGATCTCATGTTCTACTTTTTTTTAATATACCTTGATTATGAATAATACGATTTACTATTTCAGTTGATAAATTGATGGCCCTAGAAAATAAATAACACAGAAGAGTTCACTAAGCCCTTATAAAGGAACTATTCCATTGATTTTTCCCTCTAAATACTTCGATTACTTATCATAAATTCCAGGGACAATCGCCAAGAGTATGATGTCATTCACAGTGAGTACCATTTATCGCGTAACTTCTTCACCTTCTGTCTGCAGTTCTCCTAGGCATTATATATATGTATATATAACACCAATCTTTAGAGATATGGCGCCAAAATAACCATGGGTTTAGGAACAGGAAGAAAACAGTCAAATTGGGGAATAGCAAATTTTTTGCTTGTTTACTACAGGTTATTTTGAGTTTTTCTCTTGTCAGCTCAAAAGTACATATTCATCGAGACCCCTGTAATTTTTTTTAAGTGGCTTAAAACTAAACCACATCCTTCCACAAATCGCCCATCTGTTTGTAGTCTTGCTGAAGGATTCAAACGCAATTAGTCAATCAACAGTCAAGTGCAATCGTCACAGCTGCTCTGCTTTTTCGGATCCAGGCATTCTGATCCAGTCGGTCCTTCAAGCCGCAAACGTGCATTATCGTGGTGCTTTTCTCTGTCCCAATCCGTCCACGTCGAGCCCGGTGGGTCGTCATACCGCTCCACCGGATGGATATCGGTCCGAGTCGTCGTCCCTGTTGTTCCAGTTCAATGCTTTAACAATTTCCGAGAACCATCCCTGTTTGTTTGAAATACAATTGATAGGCGCTCCGTGGAATCCATCGCACTGCCAAGGCGACAACACACACAGTCCCACATCAGCTCTAGGTGCAGCCGAAATAGTAGGTGCGTCAGCAAACGCCACTGGGGAAGGACAGCTGATTCTAACCGTCTATTGTCCGATGGATCGTATTCGGACGGCACTGTGTAACCAGCTGGAAGTTGCGCTTTGTGAAACTATCGTTTCCTCTGGACAGACACCTGGTTGATCAGAAATACCTCTAAACCCCTACTGTAAATTTGTCTCTAGTCATTTGACGAAACACGTGCTCGCGATAACAGTCTTGTCCACATATATCCAAACTGCGAAGAACGAATTGTTGACTGTGATACCATTGTTTGTGTTCTCGTCTGTTTCTCTTGTGTGTCTGTGATTGCCAACCGGTCGCCTGTGAACAGGCAACGAAANTGAGTAGCCGTCCTCTAAGATTCCTCGGATTCGCAACTACATCTTTTTGTTGTATTCCCGACAGTTTCCTCCGGTTACTGCTGCTCCAGTCCATGTGACAGTTCTTGTTTCTTCATGTTGTATTCTTGTTTTTCATCATACATTTTGCTTTATACGTTTCCTTATATCGGCCAAGTTTCAAATAAGATTGCCCAAACTAGTTTGATTCTTTTCTTCTATTGCATGGATTGACCAGCTGTTAATCATTAACCTGTATCCTTTGGTGAATGGGATGCAGACGTATTGGCTTGCTCAACTAATATGTGCCAAATGATCGATGTAGGAACCGACTCAAAGCAGAGTTGCAAGCTACCTGACGCGTCACTAGGTCGTGGAGAGGGAAATTAGTGGTTAGCCATGGGCAAATCGGGCCCGTGCTCATTGGATCACTGAGGATGTGGTGGCGTTTTCGCTCGACAAGCATTCTCCTTGTAATCTATAACAAGAGTTCGATATCAGTACTGTGGAGTAGCAAATGTGACCCGTCACTAATCAACTCATCGCCGTTGTTTAATTCCAATCTACCCGATTGTAAATCTTTCCAGAATAGGCGAATGAATCAAACTACTGGCCACCGGATTTCCTGGGACAACCCGGCTGTTTTGCTGATCACAATTGGATGTACAATAGCTAGAGGTAGAAGCTTATATGAACAAGCTGGACGATACTGGAGGCACCACTATAGACCCTGTTCCGGAATGTTCTGTGAATCAGTATGATCCGTGGAACAGGATATAGTCGTGTTGAAGTAATATTTTCACGAAACACACCATCATGATCCTGGTTTGTCACTAGAGATCGGCTACTTCACGAGAGCCCTGCATAGTGTTGATTTCTCTCAGTTTTGTAGACCGACCGGAAACATTTTCCATCAGCTCCTGATTTTTCCCTTATTACTCATTGTGATTCACTGTTAAAGGGGTGTGGTCCATTATCATGAGGACTTCTTGTTATGGAGACTAACGCTCGAAGATTTGGCACAGTGAGGTAGGCTAAGTTTTTGTGACAGTGGTGGTGACAGGATTTGTACCTCAAACCTTAGAACTCAAAACGTGCTTATGTCAATGACTTGACCACCACCGTAAGAGACCACTGTTCAAGTTTCATGGTAGCATCGATGATTTTGGCTTAAAACCTTCATTTAGTCCGATCAATTCATTTCTCCTGATCGTGTTCGTCGGGATGACAGGAACTGCCGATGAGCAGCATTAAAATCATCTGTTTACACGCGTTCGACCTACAGCTAATGCGCGTTCGTCATCCTGTAAGTAACTGCTATCCAAGAGGCATGTTTATTTCGTTGTCGGAGCCAACCGAAATAAAGTGTACACCATTTGGTTATAAAATATGCATACCTAGGTAATATTGAAAATTTGAGAGGAGTGTGAGATAAGCACTAAATACTGCTCGTCAGACCTCACGGGCACATTTGGATCCTGGGCTGGCGCTGAGCCATCCAAAAGGCATATGAACCGTTCTGACGGTCACCGGTTACCAACTGTTCTACCTTATTACCCTGCAGGTCGCACTTGGTTGTGCGAGGGTTAGAGATGCATCATCTAACAAAGCTGGGTACGTCACTTAGTACCTCATTCCCAAGTTTCTCCATGGACCATCTTACAATGTTACATCGCGTTCATGCTACGGCGTTCTCGGTAAGCGACGCGCCCTAGGCTCCCACAGTGGCTGGGGTAACAATTGAGAAAGCTGGAACCCTTAATCATCCGTACATCAGATCCAGCATCCACGTAGCTTACTGGAATGTTAGGACATTGCCAGTTGTAGGAAGTCAGTGCATTACAATGCGTTCACTGTACAACTATAAAGTGGACGGCTGCGGTCTGTTTGGAGTGCGACTGCTTAATCGTGGCATAAAACAAATCAGTGTATCACAACGACGCAACCTACCGGATATACCAGAGTGGCCCGACTGACAACTCCGATTTGTACGGAGTAGCATTCGCTATGAGTGGCCGGGCCAACAATGCCATGACCTCCTGGAAACCAATTTCTTCCAGGATTGGCATAACTCTTCAGAGATAAACCGTTTGATCTACTTGGCATCCCTGTCTATGCCCCAACGTCATATGCGGAAGTGACCATCAAAAACGACTTCTATAAGCAAGTTCAAGATGCAGTTAACCGCACCCCGATACGCGATATTCTCCTTATCTCAGGAGGCTGGAATGCACGCATAAGTCCATCAGACGATCATACTCAGCATGTTCTGAGGAAGTTTGACTTTTATCAAAGTTGCGAAAATGGCGAACATACGCATCAGTGTGTGCTGATTAGCAGTCGGGACGGACACGAAGACCTGCTGTTCAGTGATGGTACCTGGCAAACTAAGCGCCGAGGCTTGGAGTGGTGAACCACATAAAGCTCCGCCATCTCGGGCGTGGTATGGAACCGGGCGACAGCAAAGCTGCCTACCACCAAAGTTGGATTGCGGTGGCGAGACTCGGACCACAGGGTCCAAAGCACGTCGGTGATAGCGACTGAACCACTGCGCCACCACCACCTAGGCAGATTTTCTGACCTTAACCGTTTGGTCGTGTCCAAAAGCGGTTTCCTGTACCTCAGATGACACCTACTCACTCGATACTCGAATAACGGTCGAGCGGTACAACAAATTGATCACATTTTGGTGCATTTTCGCTGGGCCTCTTCCTATCGCAGTGCAGAAACTGGAGACAGGAACAGCACGGACCATACCCTTATACGCGACCGCTTCTTGTTCCAGCTGACTGCTCTCCGGAGGACTCGTTCCTGAGCCAAACTCCACATCGCCGTCTTGGAACTACCTGAGAAAAGGCAGTCGCTGCTGGACGCAACGGCCTCCAACATGGCCGCAACTTCTCTGGAGGATTCAACTGTCCGCATTGAAAACGTCCATCAGAAAAGCGGCTCTGGGACAGCTAGGTAAGACTGTTCGTCACAAAAGCTACTAGATCTCCGTGCGTACACTGCAGTTGTCCTCGAAGGCAAGAGATGCGCGGCTAATCAATTCTCCTGAATTCCGTAATCTACGTCACTAAGCCACACTCACCACCAAGAGGAATCATAAATAATACTGGAGGGTGACAGCAGACAGCATGGAAGCTGCAACCATAATAACGGACTTTGGAAAGCTATTTCTTCTAATTCGTGTCTTAGCGGGAAAGAGACCGACATCGAAGCCACTGTTACGTGACACCACGGGCCAACTTAAGCAAATAAATGAGAAAAACATGCAAAGGTTGGTCAAGCACTTCGCTGGGCTATTCAAACGCCCATCAAATCAATCTGGCTGTCCACAGACTTCAAGCAGTACTGAGAACTACGACATCAATTGTGATCCACCTAGTAGGACGGAAATCGCCAATTCGGTCACTTCTCAGAAAAGCAGGAAGGTCTCTGGAGAAGATAGGATGCTACCAGAGCTATCCGAAGCTTGCCTACCAAGTTTCTTCGATTCTTCCCATTATTTTGAAAACAGAAGTATTTGCAAAAGACTGGACAACTTCAATTTTAGTTCCTATTTTAAAAAAGCGGCAGATCAAGATGCGATAATTATAGGATTATCAGTCTCATTGATATTGCGGACAAATTGTTTGCAGTGATACTGCTTAATCGCCTCGCAGTCGTCAGAGACCCGCACCCGCCCGAACCAATTCACGTTTCGCCGCGGAAGAGACTGTATTGGACTACTCCTCACTCTCAGTAGGATTCTGGAACACCGCTCCAACAAACTACCACAACACGTTTCATCGACTTCCATGCTGCCTTTGACTTTGCTGATGAAGAATCTTTGTGGTGCATACTTCAGCCCCAGTGGATGCTCGAGAAGTTCGTCAGGCTTTTAAAGTTGTACTACACAAGGACCGGGGAACCTGTCAGTACCTATGAAGAAGAATCAGCTAAGTTCGTACTGAGCTCTGGAGTCAGGCCAGGTTTTCCCCTATAACCACTGTTATTCAACTACACCGTAGATTGGTCAATGCGATAAACACTTGTCGACCACCCCAAAGTTCAGCTGGGCCTAGGTACATGGATTGCTGACCTCCAGTTTGCGAATGATCTCTTCGTACTTTGGGACACCATGAACAACCCCCAGTCTGTAGTCGGTCCCACCAACCAGATTACGCAGGACATTGGGCTAGGGATGACGTTAGAGAGAGAGAAAGTTATGAGGAAAAAGCCTAGACAGGGGCTAGGAACACCACGACGTGCAGCAGCAGACCAACAGTGGGGTCAAATTAGATGTGCCATGCATTCGGCCGCAAATTTTGCTTGTAGATCTGAGTCGGCAGTTCGTCGAAGACAATAGCTCTATCGGGAGTCGTGATGGAACAAATGCGAAAGATCACAATCTGCTATGATCAACGTGGGAACCAGTAGCTTCTGCAACGTCAGCTCAGAAGAAGCCTTAGGAAAGATCACAAAAACTGATGGGCTAAAATAGCTGGAGAAATGGAAGTAACCTCTGTATCAGGGACTAGCCAAAGACCATTTCACCTGATACGCAGTACCGGAGGTCGATGCGTACCAGTCAGCGGAACCGTTAGCGATAAAAGTGAACAGAGTATCTACAAAAAAGAAGAACAGCTCGACCCCTGGCCAGAGCATTTTAGTAAACAGTTCAACTGGCCTGGATCTAGCTTGGTTATTCCGGTGAATGCAGCCGAAATTCCTTGGGCGGTAACATATGTGACCCCAACAGAACTAGCAGTAAGAGGCTGCATTCACTAACTAAAGAAAGAGAAGGCAGCGGAACCCGACGACTTCTCTCCATTCTTTTTAAGCTAGGGAGTGACTCTGTCATCGACTCAATTACTATTTTACTTCACAGCACTTGGTCGGGAAAACGTATTCTTTTATCCTGAGGTGAATCGTTGATTTTTCCGATCTTCAAGAAGACCGCGCAGTCCACCGTTGGTGGTTATAATTGGAGACCAGATAATGTTAATGGTCTTTTAAAGAGTAGACTACGATAGATTTTTAAATGGCGTCATTTAGTGAAGAAATCAAGAGCTCTGGTGCCCCCCGGTTTATTCAACCTTCTTGTCTGAACTAACTAGCTGTGGAACTGAACTTCTTTCCGGAAGTATCGTTGCCATCCTAACACATCGCGTGTCTGTACCGGTACTGGTACACGGACGACACAACCGGATTTATATCGTTTGTTGGCAAAGACATCTCTGTTTAACTTGGCCTTTCCCACAGCTAAGTGCTGGTAGCTGCGTGAGTTTGATCCATGGGAAGTGGCTGAAAACATCGTCTATGGACAGAATATTAGGATTAAATGAATGGGACTTCATTTAAGCTAGTACAACCACTACTATCCTGACACTTGCACTAATCTTGACTATGTGATTTTTCAACTGCTCATCTATTTGATCAGTGAAGAAGAGGAAGAAGAAATGAGATTAAACAAAAAAGTCAAAGCTACAGATCACTGGTAAAGTTATTGTGTGTGGATATAGAATACATTCAAGAGTACCGCTGCCGTCATCCAATGTTTCTAGCCATTGTGCACGCTAGTCCTCGGGAAGCCCAACACGATGCACATGACTAAGTGTCTTCTTGGTCGAGGTTTTCCTACTCCAAGTCCTAACCTGATCACCGTTGTTTTTCTTCCAGCAGCGAGCTATGCCGGTAAACATCACACAGTGAGGGGAGAGAGCTTATCGAATGACATTTATCAAACCTGACCCAGCCACTGCAATTTAAGAGGTTCAGTTGTATGGCTGCATGAGAATGCTCTTGTTTTAACCTCAGTATCATGACGAATGTAGAGGCGAGTTGTTGTATGACTGCTTTGGCTGGCGATTAGGGAATGAACTCGGTGTTCAATGAAAATAACATGGTAATCCATGATGGAATCAGAGCACTAAATTCCAAGAAACATTCGGGGTGGTTGGTGTTTACTTTATCTAAAACTTGGTTATTTCTAGCTGGGGAGAAACAGCAGTCGCTCAAACTAAAGCCCATAACGGGATGTATTGCCGTATAAGTAAAATGACCCATAATCGGATGAATACTCTGGTCTAGCAGCAATGTGCTGTATGTATCAAACGACATCACGATTTTTTTATCGTGCACACGACAGGGATTTATTTTATGATAGTTCCCTCATGGAAAAATCTAGAACAATCTGTATCATAAAGGGAATAGTTATAATGGCATGGAAATTTTCACGCCAAGATAAGTTTATATGTTTGACTAATTTACCTCCGAATTCCTTCTACGCTTCGTTCTCTCTTGCCGATGACTCTTGTGACCGCTTTGCTGTAACAAGTAGGTATGCAATATGAAAATCAAATGTTTCTATTAACTACTTGTGAGTAGTACATTCTACATTCCAAAGGAAATTTTATTGCAAACAAATGCTGCGTGACCGAGAAGGGGATCATTTCAGGCAATCGCATTTTTCTATGCAGTTATGAACAGGATAAATAAACACAATTTACCCTTCACTTTAATTGGGGTTCTACTCAAATGTCGTGGGAAATATCTGGGAACAATTTTTGGTGACAACTGGTCCAACAGTTTTTGTCCGTGTATTCCTTCATCTCATTATCCTCATGTGATACATCCTCGCACATTGTTTAGCTGCTGCAGGCTATCCTCAACAATTAACCTGTGAATTTCGTCAAACGCACAGAGTTCTGTAGGCCCGATAATTATGAAACATGAGGTTCAACTTGGCTGGAACACACTTTCGTGTGTGTGTGTGTGTGTGTGTGTGTGTGTGTGTGTGTGTGTGTGTANTCAAACTAGCATACGTGAGCAAGGTGCTGATACTGTAATTTTCAATAAACCAGTTTTTCTTTTAACACCGAAAAGCTTTTAGATAAGGCCTCGAGAAGTAGAGTTGGCTCAAAGAAGGAGTGGCAACAATCGGTGATGCAGTCTAAAATCATCTGCCAAAATGATAGAGAACTTCAAGGAAAAAATCGAAAACCATTGTGGTTCCGGAGGAGAAGAATTGAGATTCTATTTTTAAATGGCCATTGGTCACTCATTGTTTGGTTGTATTTGCATTACAGTCGCGGTTTATTATATTATTGAGCTAAGGAAAGGATCATAATGGATTTTGACTGATCACGAGTAAACTTCATCATTACGCACGTTCTTCAACTTGTTCACTCAATTATATGGTCTGGAAACAACAGACTGGAGTTTCATTTCAGTTAGTACGCATCAATACTACAGCACCGATCAACGTAAACCGGGACTGGTCTGGGCTGTCGCGTTAAGCTTCCTCAGATGACGTCTTTAATGGTAGTCAATTATACAGCTATTCATTAGTAACGGTGAATTAGAATGCAAACGAACGTAGCAATCTACAGCATTTGTTCCAATCAATGTGGCTGACAACAAACCATTGCGGCATTGTGTTGAACACGCTTAGACTTGTGTAAGACAGCGCTATATTTCCTCGCACACAATCGAATCCGAGTCAATCGGACTAACCCGTCAAAAGTGACTTGATGNGACTTGATGAATATGTATCCATTAGAGGTGAACCGTACATCTTTGGAGTGTGTTCACATGAGCGCAATTCAGCTATTAGGGCTGGGAAAGTGGGTCAGACACAAGTTGGTCTATATACATCAAGTAAACAGTACCAGAGGAACGGTATTTCCGAGCTGGTCACATTGACATTTATTCTGACGCCTGAAGTGATAGCGATGAATCGCCCCCCTGGCGGCGATATACGGAGTCGCGTGGCGCACATCTGTCAAAAATCAAACGACAGCTCTTCAACCAAATCAATTGGCAAACATGTGGATACGAAAAGACCTGGTTCGGTGGTGTATAGGTAATTGTCAAACCAATTACTCGTCCTTATTCATACCATTAGACTGGACCATTTGGGGGACAGTTTGACTCAGTCAACACGCTCGCTGTCTTGACCACGTTCACTTCCTCCTCTGTACACCGTGCCTCTAAACAAGAACTGGGTGACGGGTGACGGGGAGCAAACAGATCCACTCAGTTTCGCCACCAGCAACACATCAACCCGAATGTGCAGCTCTGACTGCGCGTGGCGCACATCTGTCAAAAATCAAACGACAGCTCTTCAACCAAATCAATTGGCAAACATGTGGATACGAAAAGACCTGGTTCGGTGGTGTATAGGTAATTGTCAAACCAATTACTCGTCCTTATTCATACCATTAGACTGGACCATTTGGGGGACAGTTTGACTCAGTCAACACGCTCGCTGTCTTGACCACGTTCACTTCCTCCTCTGTACACCGTGCCTCTAAACAAGAACTGGGTGACGGGTGACGGGGAGCAAACAGATCCACTCAGTTTCGCCACCAGCAACACATCAACCCGAATGTGCAGCTCTGACTGCCAAAGCAGAGTAAACCAGGACAGTGTGACTGGGACAAAAAAACCATCCACTTTGCTCATACCTGACTTATCAGTTAGGATGAGAGTGAGGAAGCAGAGCTGTTTGGGACTCGAAAATGAGACTCGGTTATCGCCATAGCATAAAAGCAAGCATCTATCTGGCGCACGTCCACTAACACCATCGCGACTGCCTATTCTCTCAGTCTATTCCTTTCCCACTACCCCCTCCCCAATCTCATGACTGTATGGACACGAAAAGGGATTGACGTTGTTGGAAGATTCGTGCCACCCACCTGCCCCCCCCCCCCNACTCTTCTCTCTCTCTCCGGGCGTGTTCTAAGGAAGAATCAAATGTCCGACCCGTATCATAAAAAAACTGGGCAAGGTGGTCATTCCGAGAGGGTTAAAGATAGGGCCAAGCACTTGGTTGTCAGTAGTGACCAAACAACTGTTGTTTTCCCACCGTTTGTTCTCCAAATCTCGTAGGGAAGAAAAGTACTGTCCGTTGTTTGTTGGCTTGTTTGTTGAGCGATAAGGCACATCTTTGTTCCAGTTAGGCAGATGGATAAACTAAAGTGGATAGTGATTTAGCAAGAACTGAATCAACTGATTCGCTTATGATATGCGCTTTAAGTTTATCTCCATATTATGAACCCATTTGGTGGTCAATTTTCAATTGCAGCGTCCCTCCCTTTGAAATTTGTTTGATCAAAGATGGTACACTTCGGTCTCTGTTTTGATGTTTTTGATTCGCTTCTCGCACGCAGGGAAGATGCAAGACCATGAATTGGTACTTCCGCAACTACACAACAATACTGAAGCAAATTTACAGCGCTGTTCCTAATGAAGGTTAACGTTTTACTTGCTCTATATTAGATCAACTTGAGCGTTTTTGTTAACTTATTCCTCGAATCCTAACAGTTATTCAAAAATGATATATATTGGAAATTAGTTCTATGCATTTACTGATCGCTTACCAACTTGATCAGTTGATGAAATGAATGATTTGGATTCTGTTTTTTTAGGATCAGGTGAATATCTTTTCCTCCAGTGGAAGTAGAGA
>UZAN01045073.1:10575-29298 GCA_900618425.1 Echinostoma caproni
CGGTTTCGAATAGGTGAATTTCGGATGACGGATTTGGTGATTACTCTAGTTTTAGTCACGGATGTTATTATATTTGTGAGATTGTCAATAAATTTCTTCCATGCCACCAACGGATTAGATTCTTCGTCATATGAAACCCACTGAGCAGAGAGCGCCAAGTTATTCAACAGTGTGTAGTCTATAGAACTACGCGTGTTACCAGAGGAACTTCCTTGAATCGAAGCGTAACAAACATATTTGAATGTAAGTACTGCATGATCGTTGCGTCCTAGGGGGAAGTCACATTCACAGACTCTACCATCAGCTCCTCATTGGTCAACACTAGATCCAGTATGGACGGTGACTGTAAGTTGCCAAACCTAGTGGCTACCTTCACATGGTTGTATAGTAGATGCGAGTCCATCAGCCGTTTGAAATGATGTTCGAAAAATGAACGGACGGTCGCTGATTTATTGAGATTGGGGCAGTTGAAATCACCCATAAGGAGAACATGGGTAAATTTTTGTGTAAGAGTGTGTGACATAGTTAGTAAAGACGTTTCATTGGCCGTCTCCGGGGATGATGGGGACGATAGACTACACCAATCAACCAATCATCATGTTTGGAGAAATTCAACCTGCACCACAGTGTCAGGTGTCGAAACGGGAGTGTGGATTTGCTCGCCATCAAGACTGTTTCGGAAGTAGGGTAAAACACCACCACCACGGGTAGGATGATCGCTTCTGAGTAGAGACATCTCCGATAAAAACAATTCGGAGTCCGAAATATCAGCTGTGAGCCAAGTCTCTGTAACAGCAATAATATACCATTGACTAGATATAAAACATAACTTTAACTCTGGAAATTTGCCGGAGTCCTTGAGCATTAGAGTAGAAACAGTTTAGATACTGTCGGTGTAGAAATCCGCTTGGGTGGGAAGTGGTATCTCGGCCGACCCCTTCTCGGTCGACTACCATTAGTTTTTGTGTCAGAGGAACTCTGGTACTTTGGACCACGAATTGCGTGACGGAGTTCGGTACCTGCATGGAGTGACCTGGTGCACCAGAAGGGTTCTCCAGCTTTGGGTGTACTTTGAGCCCTGGATTCAGTAGGGGTCTCACACGTCGTTCCGGAGGCCCTCTGCTCTTTCTTNTGGAAATTTGCCGGAGTCCTTGAGCATTAGAGTAGAAACAGTTTAGATACTGTCGGTGTAGAAATCCGCTTGGGTACTAAGTGGTATCTCGGTCGACTACCATTAGTTTTTTGTCAGAGGAGCTCTAGTACTTTGGACCACGAGTTGCGGGACAGAGTTTGGTACCTACATGGAGTGGGCTTTGAGTCAGTGGGGTTCTCGAGAGTTGGGTGTGTTTTGGGCCCCCTGTTCTTCCCTCCTCCCCATAACTGCAGCCATGTCTGGAGTTCCAAGGGTAACTTTCAATATCCTCGGACCGTTGCCACGATAATTTGGTGAACAGGGAAGACGACTGATTAAGATTGTCAAAAGGCCGGTACACGCAAGTAGATTTTGAATGAATCGCCATTCCCTTCGGTCGTTCCGTTAAATTTAGGTTCATTCGGATCGTCCAACTGCGGGACACCATAGATAAGGACGACCCTCTTATTCTCCTCCATCTGTGCTTCCAATGGATCGGACTGATGCTGCATTCGTTCCAGCCATGGCCTTTCAGGGAAGATTCTTATTTGACAGGAACGTTTTCTGAGAAGGTAACTAGAAAGAAGAACGTACTCCATGTCCTTTTCATCTTCCAGGGTCACCCAGAGCAGTTTCGGTTCCCCAGCATGTGGTGACGTCGGCTGGTGCATGAGTCTGGTGAAGCCGACGGGTAGAACATTGATGCCCATCTGCGCGCACAAACCATTCCAGTGTTTCATCTCCTCTCCCTGTCGTTCTTGAAGTGGTTGGGTTGTCGGTTCGGGTACATTTGGGCATATAATGGTCAAATCGGTGCTGTTTCCTCCTTTTTTACGCGGTATCGAGGGCCTTGGTGTGGATATCACAGGTTTTGTTTGAAGGAGAACCTTTTTCTGTTCAGGAACTTTTACCGCGTTTTTGGTAATAGTGGAAACTTACAACCACGCGCTCACCAACAGTAAAACTGAACTGCGGTTCTTGTTTGCGACGATTTAAAGAAACTCGATTCGTCAAACAAAGCTGAAAGAATAATATTGTTTTCGGCAATTAATAACCAATCAATCAAGTAAGCTATAACATGTCACCGATAAAAAACCTTTTTTGAAAAATCCCCATTTCGATAGGAGGAAAGCTTATCGCAAATCGCCTGTACCCATCGGGGCTGGAGTTGTTTATGCACACGAGCATCATCACATTGGATTGTGGAATGAATGGGTCCTGTTGAGCTTCACATCCACAAGCATTATGGAAAATGTAGCTTCACACCAACAAACGAACGCAACACACTGTCGCCCGCACACTTCCCATTCGTGTAAAAAAAAAGCTGAAAATGTATTTTTTCAATTCGCACAGTTGTATGGCTGAGTTTACAATCGGTAGAACGTTTATAATGTAGAATTATAGATATATTTGCTGTGTGTGTGTGTGCATGATCTGTCCATTTAGTGCTCGCCACATGGTGGTCATCGTCACACCAGCACGGAGACCACGTGAGTTTGAATCCTACTCCACCTAACTTTTCTTTGTATCACATAGCAATATGCTGACTAGATAATTGACCATTCCCGGAAATTACCGGTACAATTGTGCATCCCGTTCGAATAGTCTCACACAGAACACACTGAGAACAATGCTACGCAGAGAACAAACTTGTTTTTTACTTATTCATAATCAAGCCATTAAATAGGATTAGTAACACAACAAAGATGTGCGTGACAAACTACTGCCCTGATGGTCCACATCTGGTGCCAAAAGTGTGTGCCTGGGAATTAGGTCACAATGTCAAATGTGGTGCATGTGGTTCGCACACTTGTATGAGAAAGAGAGAGGATGGAGTGGGCCAGGGTGGGTGGGGCACACAAATGAATCGGAAGAGTGACGGAGAGAAAAAGAAGCTTCGATTGGTATCACGATCTTCTTGTGTAAAACGCATCACTACATGTGAGTCCAAACATTTTCCAGAAATCGTGAGATTTAGGAAAATCCAGGATTGTGCACGAACTGTTGGAGACACATTAACATGCATGAGCGGGACAGGCTCAAGCATTTCAAAATACCGTGGTGGGACTACCTACATTGGCGGTGGCGGCCAAGTTGTTAGGTCACCAAGTTGCAACCCGGAAGTCTCGGGTTTGAACAGCTCCACCGCCGGCCATCAACCCTATTTATGTACTTTTCCCGGCATCCTTTGTATGACCGCGGTCCCCTTCCTGAAAGTTGACTGTATGTTCAATAAACAAAAGAAAGGAAGGAAGGAAAGCAGAAATATCCGTTTTCTTCACCACCTCAATGCTCAAGCAGACGCTTGCAGACAATACAATTGCTAAATAGCAATACCTTGTCTCACTTATACCAGTAGGGGAAATTTCGCTCTGAATAGGCAGAACTCATTGATTTTTGCTTAGTCATACAAATGTTGCCCACTTTGCGTTAGAACACTTATTGGTGAAATCAGCGAGGAACTTTAATGAACTGGTGATATTGATCAATTGAGGAGCACAAATCCCTTCGACATCAATTCATTATCCATCGTATCACCGATGTTCGTGACCGATTCAAATTCTGCGTCGACGTTCAAATTAGCTCGGTTCGTCTCCAGAAATCTGGGCAAGATTTTCGCTTTTCTGGTCAACAATTCCCCGCTTAGCCTTCTTCGTCATCATCAAGTTACAGAATTCCTGACCTCGTGTTTTTCAACGATACCTTTGCGATGCAACATGGATCTAGTATACAATGGAAGTTCTTCCATGAAGTGGGTTCAAACAGTGACTTACTCTTATTGAATAGGCCGTGAAACTGTTTGTTATTGCTCTGCGGACGAGTGGTACCACAAGCATGAGTGAACAATTACCAAATAAATGGACAAAACCAATAAGCGGCGTCTACTGACACACCGAAAACAACGCAAGTTTTCATCAACGAAACGAAAATAATTCACGAGTGTTCTCAACAAGCGGAAATTCATCTCCGATTTGCGTTTAAGCAACGAGTTAATAAGTGAATGAAACCTCAGAGGGACTGGTCACACCGGATTCCAAATACACTGACGTGCACATGAAACAAAAATGACACTCAGATTTACCTTCTCTATCCTCGTGTCGGGGAGCCCACTACCTCTCCTCAAATGTGCCAAACAATTAATGCTCATGAATTTTCGCGGAAACTGTTCTGTTGTGGTTTTAGACTCAGTGCAACGTTTATTGCCCACAAACGCGTAAGCGCGAGGCCAACAACCAAAATATGAGGCTTTTGTGGGTGTGGGAGATCGAAATATCGTCTTCCCATACCTCATGTATCAACAGAACACAGGGAATTTGCGGTGATGAATGATGACGATCCAAACGTCGCTACTGGATTCGAAAGCTTTCGTGAAGCTCTTAGCAATGATCAAATCATCGTCTTGTTTCATTAATAGGACAACGTGAATGAATTTCGTGACTACTACTTGAAATAATTCTGGGTCGTCCGAAGTGAAAAGATGAAAGCTTGCAATGATAGATTCCCGGAAATATTGAATCGAAAACTAAATTTGCAAAACGAAATCGAACACCAAGTGTGTTATTCTTCTGCGGTTCATCCACCGACCGTGAAGTTCAATTCGCCCAATTTGCAATTCCATTTTGATTAGTCTGGAAAATCAGAAATAGCCCATGAGAGGTAAAACTGTTTGACCCTGACAGATCGCGCTGAGCAAAGTTCCACGAGGTTTGGGTTTGTGATTTTGAGACTGAAAGCCACGTTTCAAGGTTTGCGTTCAAAAAGTCAAATAAAATGTTTAAAACGCCAACGTATATCTCCAGCGTGAATAATAGTTGTCGAGGTGAGTGTGAAAAAGATCACTCTGTTGTCTGATGTTCATTAATTTTGGATTGCTTTTCAATCAGTTTTTACTGATTTCATTTGGCGAGAAAAATGATTTCAGCTGATACTATGGTTATTCTTTGCACTAATGAAATATACTGAGCGACAAAATCGTAGAACCCTCATTGTTCTTTTCCGATTTTGTATTCACAAAACATAACACTTAGGATCAGAGGATTCCAGTGCATCGTTCAACAGAGTCTAGTAAATTCCGAGACGAAATTATGTATTCCTTGCTAACTGAAGCAGAAAATGCAAAGGAAAAGTGGGCATTGCACGTATGGGACCCCCCCCTTTTTTGCATTGCTTTTCGAATCAGATTTCACAAGATGGGATGGGGCAAGAAGCCTGGCAAGAAGCTGATCAGTTCGGTCTGTGAGTTAGTGGGCTGACAAACCAAAAAGAACCGGAATCAGGTGAATTCTGTGTTGATTGATTCGAACTGACCATCCTCCATGTTTTATCTTCACGCACATTTCTAAACTCGCCCAGTCAAGCATACACCCGGAAGTTTCGCTCTTATTGGAGCTTATCAGTTGTGCATATCCACCGTCCCGTCTGGGATCTGAACTCCAGACCCATCATATGGAAGGCTTGTGTGTTACCACTATGCCAACCATCTCACGCCAGGACCAAACCGGATTGTCAATTTACATTTGTTCAGAAATCTTCTTCAGAGATAGTCAGTCAGTTCATTCATGTGTACTCTAATAAGTGACACACCATAGTAGTTCAAACTCTACAGATGACGGTCATTCACGCTAGTTCCACCCTAGGGAACCGGACTCAGCTGGAATGACTGGGCCAGGCAATTTAAGGCTTTGGGAAACGTTGCTCTACGAAATCCGGAATGGAACAAGCGAGGTACACCTAAAAAGCGAATGGGTTGTCTGAAAAAGACAACTAAATCGAGAGAACGCGGATTGCTCCGTTCAACCTCTAAAACCCATACCATACGTCGACGGTCGATCTTCGACCGGAACCAGCATTTCCAAGTGGAACATCACAAAGAACGTTTAGACCTAAGCCGTGAATGACATGAGAGGAAAAGCGAAATCGAAATTGCTCTAACACCTCTTCATGAAGAACAACTCTATTCATGAGCTAAAAAGCTCATATCATACACAAACAAGCAAGAAACTGTTTGCTTCAATTATGAAAGATTCAATGCAAAACAATTCGGTGGTAGAACTATGGAAGGGTTCACACACTTACATCGATCAATATGGATGTATACTAGTTAACATTTCAGGTGCATTTATTGATAATAGTGGTGAATGTACTAAATACTGACGAAATCCCTTTTTCAGAACACTTTTTATCTGTGGAGTACGCCGCAACGCTAGTCTTTCCCTTTAATTATTCAGCTAGTTTTTCAGCATTCCCCCACGGATTTGAACCTTTGTAGTAACTAGCTTTAGAATTAGAACCAATAACCAAGAAGTGCGTTTATCCGGTTCTAGAGTAACTCATCGAGATTGATGCAGGAGGGCGGCATTGGGGTTGGACAGGGTCAGTTAACCAACAAGGGACACCGGTGAGTCATTGACTCATTAATCCGTTCGATCACGTGAAAACCCTCATAACGCTGCAATTAGGCCTTACCAAGTCACTAAAACGATGTGCACCTTTTACGCCATCAGCGAATGAAGTAACGACATATTGCACCCATAGATTTCGCTCACCCTCATAAGTAATTTTAATTCACCCACATTTACGTTGCTGAGACGTATTTTTTACTAATCGCTGACAGGTTGATATCGAGATCCAAACACTTCGAATGGACGTCAAAATCCAAGAAATGAAGATTAAGTAACCGCAGGAAACACCGTGGGCCACTGTCCTTTTAAGGGTTCGGTTAAAACCGTGTGAGCAACTTGAAATATAAATTTGCTTATCTCGTGTACAGTTTCCACAACTGGAAGCAGTTTGGAAACTAATCTAGTAACAGTTCATTTGAACTAAGTCAGTTCAAATGAACTTAATTTGTGCTTAATTTGTGCCCATGCACGGAACATTGAGCATCAATTTTCTTACCAATATATGAATGTGTGCGTATATGATTTGCTCGACATATTTGTGCATTATGCTCATCATGGTCGGTTATATGTAGGGTGATAAGTCGACGGGAAACAGCATTCGANTTCGAATGGCAATCATTCCTCTCCCTCTCTCTCCACGCACACACAGGAACGCGGGGGTTTGTACAAAAAGAAAAGAAAAGAACTCCTGATATACAAATTGATAATCGTAAACACGTAATAAATAATAATGCGTCTATTGTTCTTTGGAAACGGACCACTTCTGCCTCTCTCTCGCCGGCTCCCATGACAACTAACCATATCACCAGAATAACCTAATTATTTCTGTGCACAGCCAAATAACATGCCTTTTTTGCTTATCACTTTAGACGGAATGATAGGACTCCATTCATCCGTCACAGTAACCCGAACACATTGGCAACGGAAACATTAGTATTGTTAGAATAAAATTTTCATGCGGGGAGAAGAGAGCGGAGATTGCTTGTAATTGTGTTTTAAGTGTTCATGTCCTTTTGCTGCTATGTGGAAAATAATCCGTTGAACTTGAGACCGGAAAATTTCATGACCTAAGGTTTTTTTATTATAATTCGGATTTGTCAGCGTCGGGTAGTGTGATTCACATGGTATGTATAATAGTACAAAACGACCATTTGATTTATTTTAATCAGCACCTATTTTACGACGCAGCACTGATAAAAAACATTTTTAGAGAATTTAGACGCCACCTTGTGAAAGCACCGAACGTCAGCATTTCACCATTTTATTGAAAATAACGCATCCAACCCGATTATCCAAATGCTGTAGAAGCTAGGCGTGCAAGCTTGGTCGGAAATAACAAATGGAAAACTTATTTGAAGCAACAGAATGCAAGCAATATCTTTGTCAGGAGACGTGAGCAATTCATCCATCAAAAGGCCAGAATAACATTTTCTCCATTCTCACAACTTCGGAGATTTCGATTGTTCTGTTAAAAAATTAGACAAACCTTCTTCTGCGAATTCAATTAAATAATTTTCATTTTTATAGCATCTTTTTCTTGATGGCATCATCTGAATTGCGTCATCTTATATGATTTACGATAAACTCTAACGGAGGGGGGGAGTGTGCCAGTTACTGAGGGACATCCGTGGGATTAAACTACCCATCAGTAAAAACGTTTGATGCGTATCTACACTGATTACTGATAAGCATTTCAGTAGTGAATTATGCAGTGACAAAAGAAGACTGCAGAATCTCAGACGTTTTCCGATCCTGCAGTTAACTGATCGAGCAAGCATGATCCTGAATACTGTTATGATTGTCGTTTCGCGAAAAGCATAGCAAAATTTAACTTTGTTGGAGTGGAATCTAACGCAACGCTTGTCCTCCTTCTTGCCCAGAAAAGTTAATTAGAACACGTAAATTGGGGCTATTAGATAAATTGGTGAAGCTGTTAACCGACCTCTTGAATGAAGATGCGTGTCATTCCAACAAAATTATCGTCATTGCCTCTACGGTCAGACCGATTTAACAGAAATCTTTTCAATGCTCCCATGTACTCAATTTTTTCACTCATGATCCATTATTTTCCAAATCCAAACTACAATAGGTTCAACCAGCCGCGGTAGATGAGAACGAGGACGATTTTGAGGAGTCCGATTTTTACCGCGAGAACATAGTGGCGGTCCCTTTGACGGTGAGCATTTTTGTGCTCGCCGGATACACAATGATCGGAGCAGTTCTGTTCCCACAATGGGAAGAATGGAGTCTGGTCGATTCGGCGTACTTCTCGTTCATCACAATTGCCACCATCGGGCTCGGAGATTTGGTCCCAGGCATGGGACGCTTGACCGAGGTAAGTTTCCTTACACGGTCAATTTAGATGCACCTTTCTGATTGATTCTTGTGGAAAAATCCAACATCGGATTGCGTACCTTTTGCGTACTTCCAACCCAAGTTAGATAAGCAAAAATTCATGTGACTTTGATAAATAATGTGAGTCAGATCTTGATTATCACGAATCGATCAATGGTGCCCGATGAGCAGATAAATTTGTTCTATTTACGGACTGTTTGAGTTAATGGAAACTGGGTAAATTATGATTTCAGGCGATTTGAACAACTTCACTACTCCTGGATTCAGACTGGTTATTGCTTTTGAAGCAGGTCGTGCAAATGCTAATGTCGATGATGGTAAATATATCACGTGGTCAGATTAATTACAGATGTAGTGAGTTTGATTACCAACGATTATCAAATGAATAAAAATGAATTATCACAGTTTGAAAAAACCGTAGACACCTTCCTCCGGTCTAACTATGGTTACCACAAGTGAAATGGAAACTGTGTGTATGAAATCGTCTACCTTGATGGTCGTGTAGATCAGTTATAATCCTTTACATTGCAACGAACCGAGCATTAAACCCTCTGAAAGAAAACAACCAATAGCATGGTGCTATTCATGAAGTCAAACGCTGACAACACGATAGGTCACAAGTGGTGAATCTGTATGGATTATCAAACAATGAATCATAAACGTCCCTCCACTTGGACATACATTAAGCAACCAATCTCAATGATTAGTTTATTCTACCATTGTATAGTCCAATGTGAGTCCCGAACGGTTCCCATAGGAACCAACCGTCTGTTGCCCTAGTCGACTACCGGATTTACAAAGAATGATATCCCTCGAAATACAGTCGTATTACGGAAATTCTACACCAGTTTTCAGGTAGACCTATACCAAATGGAAAAAACAACAGAAGCGAACATCGAAGCTATTGAACATCGGGGCGATAGTTCAGGTAAACACGTTCGGTATTAGCGAAAGCCGATTTGGACAACTGATATCTCCACTGCCCCCATTCATTAGAATAAATGAGCATCGCAAATTTTTTCCTTTGCAATTTTTCTGCCAAATGTGAGAGTCAAGCGATTCTTAAGTTTCATAGTGAAATGGGACGTTGTTTCTTCCCGGCAATGACGGAACGATAGAATAGCACATCTAACACATGACATGGAGACGACGTGTGCATAGGTGTACAGAAAAACCTACAGTGAGGGATTCCCGATAGCATCCTAACCGGTATGTTTGAGACGGTGATTCAAACAGCGGAATTATTTCTAATCAATTCTAACTGCTTGAAAAGGTATTTTTCGTTTTACGTCGTTCACTTCCGGAATAGGTTTTTTACATGTATGCGAATACTTAGTGCACATTGAGCATAAAACCAGCGATGAATCCATTTTATTTCATCGCGTAACACCGTCCGATTTCAATTTAATCGGATGTTTTCGGAGTTGAAATAATCCAGTTGTTCCGGACAGAAATTTTCACAAATACCGTACAATGACTAACGTTTGACTGGAACTTCTGTATAATCAAGTTGCACAAGTAACAGGGAAGTAGAAACTGAGGAGAGACTATTATTACTGAAATGGACTAAGGTAGTAGCCCTATTGGACTAGGCAGAGTAGAGAGGCACTGGAACAAAGCAGTCCGTATGAACAGACTGGATAAAAACAAGAAATGGCAAGATATGAATGATCGAGTGGTCAAAGGGAAAGGGGCTTGAATCTATCTAAATCCGACACGAGTTAACTTTCATGTCATGTCCACCACGAATCCCGATCATACTTGTTTCCGCTCCGACTGGATTGGGTTTAAGCGATGTAGCCATTTGATTTTAACTGACCATCGTTCAGATTTCATTTTCACGCTAAATCCCCAGTTTATCCAGTTCACCTCACACTCGGAAAGCACTAGACTGATTTTTTCCGTTAGAACTGATTAGAAGTGCCTATCTACCGTCCCATAGAGAATTCGCACTTTGGACCAATCGCATGAAAGGTGTGCGCGTGTCACTCCTTGTGTTAACCAGCTTTCGTTGTTATCGGCCAACTAATGAGTGATTATACCAAAAGCGACGACTGAACACCATCAATTGGCCATTCTGGTCAGTCCCTGGTCGGTATCATACACGCATTCCATGCCATGGGTCTGGAGTTCAAAGCTCAGAGGGAGTGGTGGATACGCACTACTAATGACATCTGAGTGAAAAAGGGAAACTCGAATCTACAGAACTCCCCAAATGTATGACGGACTGGATGAATTGAGGATTTTGCTTGAAGGCAGAGTCTGAAAGATGGTCAGTTTAAGTCAATATAATCTTTCCCCTTGCATACAGTCATTCAATAAAATAATTTGTAGCCCCCCCTCTCGTAGATAACTAAGCATTCCATAAGATGACTACGGCCCTTGTCCATCAGTATTCGATTCACTATAATCTTGTATGTGTTGTTCAGCCTAGTCACCGCATCGAAACCTTTATCAGTCTTCGGGAATATTAAATTGGACATCGTTTTAATTTTTTGTGGTCTGTACTGATGTTAAGCAGAACTACTGTTCTCCCGGTTTCGGGAATTAGTAGTGGGAAATAGTAGCCGGTTTCATCCATGACGCACCGTAATTNGATGTACAAAACAAGTCACTCAACGGGTCGTGTACATTTTTAAACTGAACTCGTGTTTGCAAATGATTTAACCGAATTGGTAGACACTCAGACCGAGTGAATGCAAATTAAGTTCAGTTTGGGTGTGTGAGATGCAGATTCGCTGGTGCATTTGTCTCACCCCATATCATTTACACTGGGTGACCTGAGCAATTTCTCTACTGGGTGGTTGATTGTACTGGACGCAATAGTACAGTATCATGTAGTGGTCCAAGGTATTATCGTGATGATCTATCCTTTCGTGGCCATGTGCGAATTACCAATCCCCAGCCTACCAGAGGGGAATGGTTCTTCTATGATGTGATAAAATCCAGTCTTTTCGTCCTTCCCGAAAAGTCTCCAGTAGTCAGAAGTCAACTTCAATCGACCAGAAGTTAGGTGATCTCTCACATTGACTGAATCACAGTAAACGCCAGCAAATGAAATTATTTAAATGACAATCCCGACGAACGCATATCTTAACTCCAGTCTATTCCCCAATATTCACTTTTGCCCAACATTTAGATTCAGAATATTTCCGATCGGGTCTCAGATTCTGGAGTTGGGTGCCAAGTTAAGTGGTACTGCATCGTTTATGGGTAAATAAAAACTCAATCTGATCGGCGATCCGCTTTCAAGGATTTCATTCAAACCCGATGGGAAGAATACCCGGAAAAATAAAAGCAAAAGTGTTTGACAATTTTACAGCTCATGTTTGATTCATTTAAGTTGACAAGTTTGCGGATCTTGAACAGTCAACCCCATCCCAAGACACGCTTATCACAAATGAAACACGAAACGAATTGAAAAACAATGTAGTTATGCTTGTATGAAGAAATAAAACACCTCCCTCCTAATACCGACATATGTGAAGCTTCAACTGGGTAGGATTTCTCAATCAGATTATTTGTGTAAAAGTTCAATTGGAGAATGCAAAAAAATGTTCACAAAAGAAACCGGATAAAAAGAACTGAATCGAAACGCGTTTAATAACAGTAAACTAGTCGTATTTTTTATTTATTTACTGCACAATAAATATAATCGGCGAGTGAATCATGGTGATTCTGTTATCGCTCCGCCTGTTTTTCATATTCATTGTTTCCTATGCGATCTCCCCTCCCCCCTCCCTCTTCTGTATTCAGGCTGGAACCACTTTGGAACTGGTAATTGGAGCACTCTACCTGATTTTTGGTTTGGCTCTGGTCTCTATGTGTATCAATCTATTGCAAGCCGAACTGATAGCAAAGATCAAATATATAGCGCGTTGCTGCAACGGTGGACGCAAAGATGAAATTGGTGATGAGGAAGAGATTGAAACAGAAATTGACGTGGGAAGCAGCCTGAAAGATCATCAGACCGCTTACGNTTACGAATTTACCGCAATCGCAGGCGAAGATGAGCCAAAAATGCAAGTAGAAGGGACAGTTGTACCGTTCGAGTATGAGAACGCCGGTTTCGCTGGCGAATAGATTGGATTACAGACGCGGGCAACTTGAGCCAAACAGGACGCGATTATTTTCGTGCATATTTGATGTCCACAGTCAAGTTCTCATCAGCAAAACTCACTGTTCCAGACTCCATTTATTGCATTTGCTCCTGTCTTACGGCGATGCCTAGACAGTATCATCGATAAACTCATTCGGTGTTGTCGTCCGATTTCACTCAATCGATCACTTTAAGTCTCACATCTAATTCGCATACCAGTCCCGAAATCACCTACACAATAAATAATAATCCATTTATGTTTCTGTGCCTTGGCGTGATTGTGTAGCAGTTGACGTACCTCTAAATTAACTTATCAGTAAAGCATTCACAACTTTGTCTCCGTGTGTCTATCACAGCCTTCTTTCCTTTGCTCGACAATTCAGTGGAGCCGGTATTTTTTCAGCGTGGTTCCGAGTGTCAAGGTCATGAGCCAGGATTCCGAATATCGTAATTCGATAGAACAACACGCTTCGACCTCGCCTCCAAGTCCTCAAATGAAAACGTAAGCAGAATGGCTTGAGTTGGCATTCTTACTGAAAGGAGACAGGTGCTCTTGTGAAAGCCACAGAGGAATTAGTTTGTTTAATTGATTAGAACTGACCATCATTCAGACTTCACCTTCACGCAAATCCCTATACTCTTCCAATCAACCATACACTCGGAAGCACTAGACTCGAGTTTCGCCCTTAACTGAGCTCATCAGTAGTGCATATCTACCATCCCGTCCGGCGCGCGATCTTTTCCATGGCAGACACACACAGGATGATTAATGGAACGGTCAACTATTAGATGCGCATTCTTGTAGTTACCGTAATGAACACTAGCTATTCGCTCCAACAGGTCTTACTCAATTCTGACCGCTGAAAGAAACTGCTAACCGCATCTTTTTGCGAAATGCTCACAAAGTGAATTGTATCAAACAACACCATACCTTTTCAAATTCAAGTGAATCCAACCTATCGCATTGCATGGGAACCCCACAAGATGATTGGTGTTTCGTCCGTTAAACATTGAGGTTGGTGGTTTCCTTCAACGATCAACAATTAACAAGACTACCGAGGGTAAATTACGGTCTCATTCGTTATATTGTTATAATTCCACAAAGCGATACTCGGTAGAGGAATGTTGTTTACTGCAAATTACAGTTAGGACATCACTAATTTAGCATACATATAACAGAAATCTCATCTGAAACATTATCGCAGTTCCCGGCAGCTCTCCGGGTAATGAATGATGCAGTCGGCAATTATTTTTTGAGACCGTAATTTGCCCTCGGTAGTCTTGTTAATTCTTGATTGTTGAAGGAAACCACCAACCTCAATGTTTTGCATATTACTCATAAAAGTGAGTAGCAGCTCACAACACTCCTCCCGGTGAAATCTCTGCATCATCGCGTAATGACGTCCCTTTTCCGAAAACTTGGACGAATCTGTTTCCGGTCGAGCATCTCGGTTGGTTTAGTGCACCATTTAAAATAACTGACCAGAAGTTTGATTTGTGACGGCTCTGTGGTGTACGGTTTTTGTCCTCATGCCATCTATCGGGTTTACTTTGATACACACACCTGCTGTCACTCTTTTTTCCTGAAACATGTTCTTCAGAATTTTTTTCCTTATTCTACATGGAATTTGCCATCTTGAGAGTAACTTCACTGCTCCAGGGTCACCGGCACGGCCTCAAACATGGTGCTTGGTACTTTGCGTCGGGCACGTTCAGAGGTGCACTTGGTTTGCGTTTCACCGGCATTTAAAACTTGCTCATCCCGTTGTTGTGCAGTCTGGCAAACGTTTGCTTGCCTGTCATTTTCTCGATAGAGAAAGTTCGATTTGTTGCGCTGTCAACTTGCAGCTCGTGTTCTCCAACTGTCTTCACTGACGTATTTTAGGCTTCTACTGACTCAGTTGTATTTAAAAAGAGAACACCGGGCAAAATTTGCACCAAGCACCTCTACAAGCAGATCACGTGCGTGCACCGACTGTCCTTCGGTGGATCATGAAAGGGGCAATGACGGACAATTGCGAACTGGTTATACTCAGGTACCGTGTTTCTCCGTCTCGCTGATGCAACTGCGGTTGAATTTACGTTACCGCTGTTTTAAAGTTAGGGAAACACTTAGCGGTCCAAGGCACGGAAAACAATTTAATGTTACTAAGAAATAACAGACCACACTTGTCGAGTGGATAATACGTTTAGGTTCAAAGAAAACGGGAAGCAGCACGCTGTGGGGAGGGGCGGCTAGTTTTCAGAAGGTTCTCTCAGGCGGATAACAATAAAAAAAGTGAGTGAAGTAAACTGAAACGTTGGAACATCAACCTTTTTCTTACCTATTCCATAAAGAAATCCCCATGCACGTGTGTCGTCATGGAACACTTTTTGGAACTAACTCAGAAATTACCCTGCTTCCTTTTGAAAAAAGTGGTATGCGNTTCGTAGTCGCCCTGGATTTCTGCCTTGGTGCAGCAAGGTGAGAGCGACTCTATGAAAGCTCAAATCTTTCAGCTCTAACTGAGGAACAATGCACGCGAAGGTCTGGAGATCGCATCACACATTTACGTATATTATCTGCAATACTGACATGGTATCCTATGCCGGTGTCCATCCTCGAACTCCATCACTTTCAGTCGCGTTTTTTGAACCCACATGAAACATGACAACAGCAAAGCTGAAATTGATCGACTCAAAAGCGAACACTGCCCCCGGGGATGTTATGGTGGAGTTGATACTAAGCCAATTTACTGAGAGGGACAATCGACGACCGAGAGAGAGCGTTACAATAATAATGGTCTTTTTTACTTCCTTTTTATTTATTAAATACACAAATGTACAGTCAACATTCAGAAAGGGGGCCGCGGCCATACAAAGGCTGCCTGAGAAGACGGGCGGCGGTAGAGCGGTTCGAACCCGGGACTCCTAGGTCACAAGTTGGTGACCTAACAACTTGGCCACCACCGCCTAATTATGTGAGTGGTTAATTGTAGGGTGCAAACACCCATATACTGTGACACACTAACCAATGGTTAGTAGCTTGGTTTGTTTTCGATCAATGCGCAAACAGATAGTCGATATCAATGTAACCCGTTTAAAGATTTCAAGGCAACTCAAGGTGAAAGCAGCAGTGAAATGTTCAGTCATTATTCCATTTAGTTGGGACACGAGGGCTTGTAAAACTCATTTGGATGACTTGGAGGAAATTCTAGATCACAAATGTGATACTGGGCTGGGGGACAGAGTCATTACGCACCATTTAAAACCCGTTGGCCGAAAATATGAATATTTTGCAAACGATATGGCACCGTAGTTGATTATGTTTGTCATGGTCACACAAGAAAAAGTGATCCAGGGGAACATGAATTTGACCCAACGAAACAGGACCAAACGGAAAAAGTGAAAGGTTCAAGGTTCGAAACCTGCCACGTCTGAACTATTCTGGTGGTAGGTAGCAAAGCTTAAATTCCGAGAAAAATATCGCTCTGGGTCGAAGCGAGCGCAGAGAAAGAGGTCGCTAAGTGTTTATTTGAAACGACTGGACATCATCGACAAGGCAAAGTTTGAATGGTTGCAAACTTGACAACCGGCTGTGGGTGTGACCCATTTTTTGCCCTTAGCTGACCGTATTGCTAGCTTTAAACTTATCGTCAAACATCGATTATCGTCCTACCCTTACCGAGATCCACACAGGAACGTTCGAGAATGATCACTCGATTTCGGTTTTACGTATACAAACCATAAACGTAGGGTGCGCTTGGACCGTACAGGTCGTCCTTATATTCTATTACTGCAGTTAGCGGCAGCATCTTACATCATACTGCAGTAACGGTCTGTCGGTCAATCTAATATCCGATGGAAACCAAGCTTCCCACCGAACCAATTACAATTTGAAAATTTACGGGCAATATGTCTAGAGTGGTCTATTGCAACAAACACACCCCAGTATGGATTAATAAGCCGGTGAACGGATCACACTCGAATAATCAAGGTCAAAAGTCCACCCAGCGCCGCACGCCAGTGTCATCGTTCGCTCGTCACGTGTTAAAGACTGGACGTTAAGCGAACTTAATCACGGTCTTCAAGTGTTCCCATCAGACAAGAATCTCGATTGCTTCTGCTTAGAGAGGTGATTGCTATAAAACGATGGAAGCCAGAACTGTGCAAGCAGGAGTTTTTCGTAACTTTAGCCATACCTTGGTAGAAAGATGGACGAACTTAACACCAATAGTTTACGCATGGTATCTGGTACTTGTTGGTTTCGATTCTATTTTTCCGACTGTAGTATGTAAGAGAAACGGCAAAATTTTTCGGAAAATAAATTGTGTAACACTGTGCTGCCGGGTTCTTTATTCGACGACTGGTTTAGTTTATTTCACCGCCATAAGTTAAGAGATTCAGGTGAACACACCGCAGCATCCATAATTGTAGCATGATACAAGCGGTTGCAGTAGTTCGTGAATCGATGCATTTCGGTTTATGCCGATCATATTAATTGGCGGTGGACGCTAGATGTATCATTTATCCGGATAAACCCAGACCGTGTTTCATTTGGTTCTTCGGTACCCTGAGGAATGGCCCTCAAAAGCATCAATATAGCCTCGGATTGTGGCGAGTTACTCTTCTCTTGCACCTCGCGGCAAGTTACCATACAAACAAGTGTCTCAAATAGCTGAGGAAGCCCTACGCACCGCCTCCCAAAGGCGGTTTTTCCTACATCCTGGGCTATTAACGGGTCAACGAACCACCGGCAAATTATGTGGGAAAGTTGGCTAAAATCCTTGATTTTAAACCAAACAAGAAAAGGTGTACGAAACATACGCACGCCTTGGTTGTGGTAGTGATCACCAGCCGGATTAGGTATCAAGGTGTATTGGGCATCTTGGACGTTTGACCTCGTCCAAAGGGCATATGATCTGGTGAATCACACACCGATCCCCAATGGATTGCAAGTTTCACGCACCTTACCGTAGCCTTGCGGATCGGGCTTTGGCCAGTAGAGGGCCCCCCAACCAAATTCATCCTCTTTGGTTTAGACAGACTGACAGTACTCCGCATACGAGAAAACATGGAATTTCCATTTTATAAACATTATTGTACCGTGATTTGTTTGGCACCTTTTCTGGATCCAGAAGTGTATGAAATATAAATAAATAAGGAATGATAACACACTTTAATCTGCTTGCATCTATGCGTCAGCTATAGAGCTGGATATTCACATGTATTACAGCTTCATTGTACTTCATTGTACATCTATATTAATTTCGAAAAAAAACATTTCCCTTAAGACTGGAATGATAAATAAATAAATAAGTTTTAACGCCGTGCACAGGGCATTGCATGAAGGGTCACCATCTCTTATTTGCTCAATGTGTACACGCAGGAAATATTCTAGAACAATGTCTTTGATCATCAGAAAACACCAGTATTGAAATACAGTTCAGATTTTAGCCTATACAATCATTTACGAAGAAATTTTGTGCGGTAGTTTTGTTTGTTGTCTTTCGGACACTCATATGGATAAAGGAGTAGGCGAAAGATTAGAATACTGAGAGCAAAGTCGAAGAGAAGAAAGAGATTTCATGCAGATTAAGGTTACGAGGATAATGAGAAGATGCACGAGCGCCACTGTTTACGACATAAACTTGTAACTGTTTTTCTAACTGTCGGTTACAATGATTCCGGGGTCCACATCCAGAAAGATTAATGCTACCTACATGTGTTATAATTCCAGAAGACGGTACTGGTCG